>JBAMJV010000629.1:0-32500 GCA_037951105.1 Echinarachnius parma
CTATGGACAGGTGTTTACAAAGACAATTTTGACTATGTATGCTTTTAATTAGCTCCAAATTTGTAGAACCAAAAGACAGATGACCATTCAAAATGACAAAATGATATCTCTATATAGAATTTTCCTCGATATGTGCTGTAAGGACAAGTTTGCTGTCAGTGTCATGTTATGAATCTCTTACTAAAATATTTTCTGTGATATGTAGCTGCATGTGGCATGAAGAAAGTGATTATTATAATTAATGACTTATTAACTTTTTCTCCACAGAAATGAACGGAAAAAATATTACAAACACATCACGAAGGCCAAGACCAACCCAGAGAAATATATGAGCGTCATTATAGATGGCATGGACCAGCAATGCACCTCCATACCCAAACTGCAACCAACTCCAAAAGCCCTCAACCATGGCGACCTTCTTAACACACATGTTACCGGCTGCATCGTCCATGGGAAAGGACAACATTCATACATAGACATAAACGAGTACCCACATGACAGCAACCTGACCACAAACATTCTCCTGCAAGTCCTCATCAGATATTCTGACTGCCTGCCTCCAGTTTTGTACATCCAGCTAGATAATACCGCCAGAGAAAATAAAAACCAGTATTTCTTCGCCTTCTGCTCTCTGTTGGTTCAGCTCAGGATCTTCAGAAAAGTGAGTATACTACTTCACATACAATACAAATCTAAAGAAACTTAATAAATTAGTGCAGGGAAAAAAATGGTTCTCTATTGTGGAAAGCTTCTTGGGATCATACTGTATTTTCATGTAAGAAATTTAAAAACTGTTGAAGACTGCTTACTTCATTTAATTAAAGGAGAACTTACTTTCCCCACCTGCAATCTATGTATGATTATGTTCTCTAACCATAACATGATTTAATGTCAATGTTTCTTATTTTTCCCCCTTCAATCAGTGAAAGAGTATCATGCAAAGTTACATATCTTTAACCCCATCTATGACATTGAATAGGGAGGTTCCTTCTACTTTTTTTTTTGTAATCAAGTTTTTGAATTTTTCATACGAAGACTTTCAGATTTCACATTAACTGCATTTAGTTGTGTCAACAATTGAGAGCAATCTAGCTCGGCCCTTTTTTGTTAGCTGCGTTTATGCCTTCTTTTGTGCACATACCCTGCGAGCTGTGTCAACTAACAAAATAGGCAAAGCTTAGCTTTTACAATTGCCAAATCTCGATGAAGGCTAAACAGAATCAGGAATTGCATTACTCTAAAGAAAGACAACGTCATAAAATGTCATATACCCTTAGCTTATCGTTGTCATTTTTTTTTTTATTTCACTGATTTTCAATTGCAATTTGTAAAAGTGATCATTTTTCTTTTGTTTTGGTTTGCAGATCAAAGTGGGCTTTCTGATGGTTGGACATACCCACGAGGATGTCGACCAGTTCTTTTCGAGAATAAGCGTCAACCTCAAGAAGAACTCAGTGGCCTCATTCCCCAAATTGCTTGAGTCGATCCCAGATTCCTTCAACCGAGACAACACCACTGCTGAACGCCTCACCCATCTCTTCAACATCAGGAAGTGGCTCCAGCCTCACCAGAACCCCATGTACTTCCACAGCAAACCACACCTTTTCAAGTTCACACTAGACCAACAGGGAAAGGCGACACTTCACACCAAGGACTGGTCAACATCAGAATGGAAAGAGACTACCGGCCTCCCACATGTCCTGCACTCACCCCCAGATGGACAGCCAGAAGTCATCAAGAAGTCATTTGCTGACATCGACATTCCTCGCATCGCTAGGGCCATTTCAAAGCTGGAGCCCTTTCTGGAGGCAGAGGATATTGCAGCATGGCATTCAATGTGTGAGCTTCTGACCCTGGAGGAAGAAGGTAGGTGTCCTTTTGTGCGTTATCTTATCATTAAAAAGTCTTGTAAGGGTTAATTCAATGTTGAATGCCTCTACCAATGAAGTTATGGCACTACATTTGATGCATTGTTTTGGGGTTGTCCATCGATCAGTCTATCTATTTTTCTTTCCACACTTTTTTGTGATATCTTGAGAACTAGTTGATTGTTCCAAATCTATAAAACTTTATATGAACTGGGTGACAATGTTCTGATGATATTTACGGGTCATTGAGTCAAAGGTCACATCATTCATTATCCAAAAATAGCTTGGAATTTTAATGTAAAAACTGCTCTAGTATTCTATATATGTTGCTGAATAGATTAAGAGACCAAGTGGTAATACAAACTATTACTTTAGCACATGTCCATTGGCCTGCATGGGGCCATAACACAATATAATAGAATTGGTCAAGTTTTTCTTTGTTTCAAAGGATCACGAGATTCATTTTAAAGGCCAATCTGAATCTGAAATCTGAAATATGAGTAAACCGGCTTTAGCCAAGCTGCCCTGATAAAGCACATTGCCCATTTGAAGTATATCTCATGTTAGGTACCTTGGTCGAGAGCAAGCAAATATATGTATATACAGTGCCTTGTTGGAGGACACAGTGCGGCTGCAATGTTAAGGAATGTAACCCGAGACCCTCATATTCAAAGATGGATATCCAAACCAAAAAACAAATGTACTACAATTGGCAAGTTTGCAGTTGTCACTGTCAGTCAAAAAAGTATTGAAAGTGGTTAAAAGGGGACCACCAGGCAAAGAACAACTCAAAACTATATGTTTTCGTACCGTTGTGTGATATTAAATGGATTGATACTAAAAAAATAGTTAATTCATAAACAATACAATATTGTGTCTTCATGCACAACGATGGCAGGATAATAATAATAATGATAATAATATAAATATTTATAAAGCACACTTATCTAACAGGGGTTAATTACTACCACTTGCGGAACCAACATGACCTCATGGTTCCGTTTGCGCCATACATATGAGAGTGTGCTAATTCTATTCAAACGTATGCTTGGAGAAAACAGAATTCTGGACGATGCGGTTGCCTAGACACAATTTAATCTTTGTATGCAGACCCATTAACCTATGCTTTTAGTATGTTCATGTGTTTTCCAATTATATAATTTCTTCTGGAACTTTCTGAACTTGTTGGTCAGTATAGACGACTGAAACTGTTATCTTTCATTTATGAGAATAATATTTTTGGGTGGTGGAACCCTTTAATAAACATGTGCCTAGTGATTTCAAATCAAAAGACATGTAGATCCAGGAAAAATGTAAGCTTAATTGTTTTTTTGGCTCATTTTCAGGAGAAGATGATGAGGACGTGAGATGGCCAATTGTGGACTTGATCATTGCAGACAGAGTGACTGCTACCCCTCAGCAGGTTGGAGTGGAAGAAGAAGATGTAGACTTCAAGCAGGTATGCTAAAAGTGGAGTAAATTGTGTAAAGTTATTGTGGGGATGAACATGCATAAAATTAATTTAAACTGGAAGTTTCTCCACCATCTATTTACTTTTGATTAAAGAGTCTAAAGAATACAACACACTTCAGCACTTATTCCATAGTTGATGTCTTGTAAACTAGGTCTGCCAAAAAACAACAACTAATTTCTGATGCCAAATCTCACTTAGCAGCCAATTAGGGTCCAAAATCAGCAGCGTGATTGACATGTGATTGACAATTCATCGGCTTACGTCATCTACAAAATTTAGATAGGCGTCATGTACGTGACATCTCTAGATGACGTCACATTTTGGCGATTTGAAAGAGGCTTCCCAGGACAATTAGATATTTACTAGTTACCCCAACATTTATTGATTTCATGTGAAATTTTCTTTAGGAAAAATTACTTATATAAATAGAGAGCCTAATCGTGAAAATTGGGCCATCTAGACGATGTAGTTCCTTGAAGTTCTCTGCATATTTACCCGTTCAGGACAGACCAATTTTGCTATAACATGCATTCTCCATCTAGACTCTTGGCCGAGTATTTAGGGACAAAAATTTCATGCAAATATGTTAACCAATTGTATGAGAAAAGTGGAATCAATTGACCCCTTCTTCAATAAACTAATTTTTATGCCTCCGCCAACGAAGTGGCCGGAGGCATTATGTTTTCGGGTTGTCCGTCCCGTCCGTCCGTACGTACTTGGTATGAGTGTACATATTGGGGTGACAATGATCTGATTAGATTTTAGGGGTCATGAGGTCAAAGGTCAAGGTCACAGGACTCGATATATAGGTCAAAAATGCCTCGTTCTCGCGATATCTCAAGAACCGGTTGACGGATCAATTTCAAATTTGGTATGAGTGTACATATCGGTGTGCCACTGATCTGATTAGATTTAGGGGGTCATGAGGTCAAAGGTCAAGGTCAAAGGACTCAATATGTATGCGAAAATGGCTTGTAATGGCAACATTTCAAGAACTGAATGTCAGATTTCAATCAAACTTGGTACCTGAATGTATCATAAAAGAGTCACATAGCCATAAAATGTTGGTCATGAGGTTGAGGTCAAGGTCACGGGACTCGCTATACATGCAAAAAACCTTTTAATGCCAAAATCTCAAGAACTAAATGTCAGATTTCAATCAAACTTGGTACCTGAATGTTTTCTAGGGAGCCATCAAAGATTGGGGTCATATGGTCAAGGTCATAGGATTCAGGACTCAAAATATATGAAAAATATTTAAAAAATTAAATCAGTGCATGTTAATTTAGGATTGATATTAAAATCGCGTTATAGCGGAGGCATAATTTTCTTTGGAAAACTATGGCTTGAGATAATCAGCCTCTGGGTAATTGGCCCTTTATTAGTCAGTACTAAATACAAATACATGTAATGTACACTGTACACTACATGTGATGTACACATCGACACACAAAAAAGTAATAGTTCGACCTCATAGGTCCTCATGCTTACATAGGTAGCTTGATCATACGTCTTAATACATGTACCATCGATATCGATGAGTACATACATACATGATAATACACTGTACCGGTCACATTTTATATTGAACGATGTGTGTGTGTGTTGATCTACCTGTGTAGCTTCCTCGTACGGCTAGACTAGTCCTTTAGCAATTGTGGAAAATAAAAACAAATACAAAATCTGATTTCTTCGGATCAAAAAGGCACAAATAAATACAAATTTTCCCACCATGGACGATAATGTGTCGAGACTACCTTTAACTGTGTATATTTTTTACAACCATTTGCTCATACTAATAAATAATGATGGTCTGAAAAATTCTCCATCAGGACTTTGAACGACAGAGCCTTTACTACTAGCTAGGCCAGGGAGATCTCATGCATGTATGAAGACAGACACAAATTCATATTTGCAGCCAGGCAATTTTAAATGTATCCATCTGGAGAGTTTAAATATATTTAAGTAGACAACTAAACATAGTTTCTTCTTTTTACTTTACATGCATTAGGTACACCTTGGTCCCAGGAGAAAGGAAAAGAGGACCACAATCATGGAAGGGGACATGGTAGCATCGTACCAAGAGCAGTATGGGAATGAGTGGCCACAGATTGGTCGGGTAAAGGGCCTCAGTGCAGATGAACTGATGGTGGACTGGTTCACAGGCACTACATCCTCAAAATGGAAGAGGCTGACAGTGCCAGTCAAGGGTCAGCGTGGAGCTAGGTGTCCCTGGGAAGGAACGCTTCCTAGGGATAGCGTCATCTTGCCTCCATTCCAACTTACTCATGGAGACAAGCTACCATTAAATGTCATTCATAGTTTAAACGAAAAAAAAACAGATTTTTTTGAGTAGGTTAAATTACATTGTGATATGATACTCAATGTATTCTGTAGCTAGATATGTTAACTAGTTTTGAGCTTTTGGATATGTCATAGCAGACATATAAGCCTTGTAAAGTACAAAGCCTAATTGTGCTGGATTCGCCATGAGTAGGACGTGTCAGCTAAATATGGCTGTTATTTTGCTGATATTACAGTGTTCAAGCCCTTGTTGTTGACATATTAGAAAGATTAGCCAAAATTAACGTTCACACTGAATATATTTCCTCTCCCCTTTTTTCTCTTCTAGCAAGAATTTAGTGGTAATTTTCACTCTTGACTGACCTCAAAACAACACATTTCAGCAGGTGTGGGACTATTGGTTGTATTGCACTGTATTGTATTGGGTGATAAAACATTATTTAGCCAAATTGTCTACGTTTACCCTGGCCTAGAATGGTTTCTCACCTTTTTTGCCGATATTTGCTAAATCCGATACATTTTTAACTTCAAAGTTACGAAACAAATGCACTGCCAGCGCCGCGCTTGCCTGCCATCGATCTAGCTACCTGCGTTATGGATGGTATTGGCAAAGACAGCAGAGCGCCGCGTACGCGTGCTAAGGCGTGCTCGCGACCTACGTACGCGATTGACTCGATGTACAAACGTTTACGTACGTAAATATTTGTACATGTACATGCGTAAGGCAGCTGCGCTGACAATCTTGTAAGTGCTGGCAATCTCGTAATACATGTAGCGCTAGAGTTCTTGTTCCTATTCAGGAAAACTATAAAAACTAAGGTAATTCTGAATATTTTGTAACTATATTTTCGTAAATATAAAGAAATATATCAAGATGAGGAGAAAAATTTGGAAAACCATTAAATTCCCGCTTTTTTTGTCGCCAGTTTTCCTAGCGCACTTTTCTCCCACTTTTTTTTCTTCAATTTCAATGCTCAAAGTCTGCATGCGGCTCTTACGCGGATGCAGCGATTAAGCCGGCGAATACGGTAGTATAATCTGATTTGATTTTAATTTACAAAATCAGGATAAATTCTTGCGAATAGATTGATAGTTTGCATTTGCCAATGTATTTTTCTAAAATGACCGTATATGAAAAGAGTTACCAAGAAAAACACCAAAACCAAAAATCACTTATGATTTGTTTGTGAAGTGGTTGTCTGTAAATAGCAGCATAACATGTACATCTGCTCCAAAAGATTGGTGACCTCTCCAATAAAAGAACAATTGTTTAGATGTTTTTTATTTTGTATTATTTGTTAAAAAACAGAGAATGGACACATTGATAGCTGATGACTAGAGATAGTTTAAATAATCTCCAATCCCCGTGTCACTCAAATTCATATTACGCTCACGGCTGTTTGATTAGTCAATGCATACATATGTTTGTATGCACTGTGAGTGACATTTACTATGGAAAACAAAATGAGTCCAGCGATTACTATGGATCATATGCGACTATACATTGCATAAAATTGAAGTTAGCTGAAGCTTTTAATAGAGCCAGTGTACATCTATGAACATAATCAATTCAGTTTTACGTGGATGTGATGTGGCAAGATTGGTAGAGCGCGCACTTTCCGTTCTCGTGATCCCCAGTTCAAAACCAGCCCACTCCGTTTGTCCTTCAGACAATTAAATCCACATTGCTGCTCTCTACCCAGAAGTGTAAAGAGTTCTTGGTCGGGTGTTAATTAGCCTTCAGCGCCCGTTGGGCAGCTGGGCTAGTATGCTCCCCAGGGAGTTGAGAGGGTGCGCAAAATAATTGTGCAGGTTCAACCTGTACCTGATGACTAAGGGTAATAATAATGCGCTTAGAAATATTGTATTAAGCGCAATATATTATCATTATTAAAGTGTGTCTACTTTGGTGTCGCGAAGTGGCTAAGGCCCCAAGTAAATATGAATATTGATGCATTTGTAAGATTTTTCATTTCTTATTTTTCTTAAATGGCCATACGTTGTAGGTAAAATTTTGTGGGCCTCATTATGTATGCAGATGTGTAGACGAAATATCTATACTAGTTTCAATAATGGTCTATTTTTGTCTGCAAACTGAAGAAATATTATATATTGACTATTGTTTGACAGGGTTATAGTCTATTTGATAACTAAGTGTCATTATTAGATGTAGTAATTAAACATTCTGGATTTGTTGAGGTAGAATAACATTCAGACAGAATAGACATTAAAGAATTGTATACTTTCATCAATGCTTGAAATTAGCACAACCACGCTTTAAATGGTTTGCCTTGTTTGGGCTTAAAGTTACCAGGGAATTTTTAATATGTGGGTTTTACTTGCCCAACTGGGCCACAGTAAAAAAAGATTAATCTAATGTAGTTTACATTTAAGCGAATACTGATGCAAAATAAACTTGCTTCACAGGATAACTAACCGGAATGTCTTACAAACATATAGTACTGCTAGAATCACAGGCATGCAGTAACATGAAGGGGAATCGTTCCCATTCATAATTCCTCACAAAATACATATTAACCTTTATGAATTTCCTGATTTAATGATTTTGTATATGTAGACATAGCTTTGAGACCTTGGATTCCTGTTGGTTAGGTATCATGTTTATCAAACCGGTCTTAATGGCCACCTTTCTATAGAGATCTCATGCCTAATAGTGGTCTCATCTTGTTTCCAGGTGGTCGCTAAACCAAGATTTTACTGTATATCACACAATGTTTATATGAAGAGAACTTAGATTATCATATAACTTTACCATGTAGAGACATCATTTTATTGTCCTGATCCATGTGGAGACACCAATGTATCACATAGCCCTTATGCTATGAGTAAATTGTATAATGTATGAGACTTATACCATGCAAAGTGCTCAATACCGAATAAGAGTTATACGGTGAGTAGAGCACATTATATTGTATAACGCTTATACGAACTACTGGCCTCTCTTCACCGTATAACGCTTATACGGTGAGTAGAGGACATTATATGGTATAACGCTTATACGATCTACTGGCCTCTCTTCACCGTATAACGCTTATACGGTGAGTAGAGGACATTATATGGTATAAGGCTTATACCATGCAAAGTGCTCAATACCGTATAACGCTTATACGGTGAAGAGGACATTATATGGTATAACGCTTATACGATCTACTGGCCTCTCTTCACTGTATAACGATTATACGGTGAGTAGAGGACATTATATGGTATAACGCTTATACGATCTACTGGCCTCTCTTCACCGTATAACGCTTATACGGTGAGTAGAGGACATTATATGGTATAACGCTTATACGATCCAAAGTGCTCAATATCGTATAAGAGTTATACGGTGAAGATCGAGAGGTCAGTTTATCGTATAATGCTTATACCATGAAAAGACTTGTACAATTGATGTAATATGGAAGTTTGTATATACAGTTTATATATATATATATGTACATTGTTACTCTGATTAACTGAGCATTATTGAAATAAATATGATTTGCAATTCAACAAATATGTGTTATTGTGCTGTTATATTATTTTATTATTTGGTCTTTTGTTGAAATGTTATTGAATTGTATTCATTGGTCTATTTATTAAATGTGTGATTTTCTTTACATGACATTAATTAGCTATTGTTCACAACTTATTTATCAAATAGATCCACACAAAAACTTGCGCACCTGTCTTTAGTGGCCACCTATTCAATTATAGCCCCAAACCTGTTTTAGTGGCACCTGTATATAGCAGCCAACCAATCTATCTTGGCTAACCTGCACATAAATGCAGTGTTATGGATCGAACCTGTCTTTTTGGGTCACCTGTCTACTGTGACTATAATTTTGTTTCCCTTCGGTTTGAGCGCACAGTCAACCTGTCTATAGCAGTCAACCTGCCTGTAGTGACCGTCAATAGTGACCCCCTGTTGAGAAAAACAATGTTATGGACCTTTCTATAGAGGCCACCTGTCTACAGGGACCAATTTTATTGTTTCCCTTGGGTGGTTAATAAGGTGGTATGGCAAGACACATTCCTAATGCACAACTGCAAATAATTCTTACACTTGTTTGTTCTTTCTATTGTGTAAGCATTGTAAGAATTATGAGATAAAATCCAGAAATAATGCAGAATGTCTTCATTAAATTATATTAATACATACATACTCAATCTAGGTAATAATATGAAAAAAATATGGACTAGCAGTGGTCCATTTTGAAATGATTTGTTGTTAAAGGTCGAGATGTTTGTCCACGATTTGGACGGCAAGAAACGGCCCATCAACATCCAGTTGTCAGCCGGGGTGGGCGCGCTGAAGCGTGTTGTGCATAAGGTGACGGGTTTCAAAACTAACTCCCAACGCCTGATCTTCCAGGGTAAAGTGCTGGATGAGAATAATGAGCAAGGTCCGCAGACACTTAGTGGATTGGGCCTTAGCGAACGCTGCAAAATCGAGTTAGTGGTCACCCAGAAGGGAGGTATCTCTTTGTAATTTTGTTCTTATTTGTTTATGAAGTACCCAGGCAACAGAGGAGCAAAGGTAAACGGAAGTTGAGGCAAACAATAAAAGCAGCCAGAAAAAAAAGAAAAAAAACGCAACAAACGGAACACGATAATCAGAAACTTGATTATAGTGTATTATGTAAATAAACAATGCTAAATATCACAGAACAGCACTTTAATTTGATAAGTTTGAACGTTCGCGGTCTGCGCAATGAAGAGAAGCGAGACGCAATTTTTCTTTGGTGTAATCACCAAAAAGTGGATATTATTTTTATTACAAGAGACATATTGGACAGGTGACATTTTAAAAATAATTTGAAACGAATGGAAAGGACATTGTTATTTTTGAAATGGAACAAACCACTCCAAAGGCGTGGCTGTATATTGATATCTAAAACATTTTCTTTACCAATAACAATTACAAATGTTTTCGTGGACAATTTTTGAGTCAAAGACCAATACCACAACATTTTGTTTCGGTCTAGACCAGGTCCAGTTGCAAATTCTGGAAGCCGAGACCAGGTCTGGTCTAAATTTCCGAGGTCGGGAGCAAGTTCTTCGCAAATTTTCGACTTCGAGACCGGGTTAATGATGGTAGTGACCGCTTTAAAATGGTCTCGAGACCAGCCAAAAAAGGGGGTTCGAACCCCCCCCCCCCCATAACAGCCATTTGTTTGCCAAAGGGGAGGGGGGGGGGGGTTAACTCCCCCCCTCCTGTGTACGCCTATGCGGTCCAGATGTAATAAATGAACAAACTAAAAAGGAGTTTATTAAAGTAAAATATGAATAGGAAGAATTGTATGAAAAGGATTGTAAAGGAGCATCTATTAGAGCACGAGTTAAATGGATTGAAGAAGGTGAAAAAATACTAAATATTTTATGGGTTTAGAAAGAAAAGTGGTGAAGAGAGAATATTGTAAGGCTACGAAAAGATAATAGACTTATTATAAAACAAAAAGAGTGTAGTGTCGTTTATGAACAATTATTCTCGAGTAAAAAGATGAATTTAAATGATATTGAAGAATATTTAAAATATTGTAGAGTATAAAACAAACTATTTGAAACTGATAACAAATATTGTGAGGGTTTAAAGGCAATGGTGAGTTTTGGTAATTTCCAAAGTGCCCCCCCCCCCCCCAACATTAATTGTAACGGATTTGGCTGATTTCAATTCCATATGAAAGATCATCGAAAAAAACATGAGAAATGATAATAATTCCCATTCAAATGCTCTAATTGTTGTGAAATTTGCTTTCAAAATATCATATAAAAGTGGTTGACGCCCGGGTATCACTTTTTAGAGAACGCTAGTGCGAGGCACTAGCGTTCTATGTTCTCCTGATAAAGGACTGAAACCAAATATTTGTGTGCACGCTAATTGTACTTAAAACTATACATATGATACGGTACTTACCAGCAATTACCGGGTGGATTAAGATTATGATTTTTCCTTCCATTCCGCAAAAAATCAGTGATATATGCGCCTCATGGACCAGTCTCTCCGTGTGTTAGCGCGACTGTGAACGAATTCGAATGGGGCTTGCGAGTTGCGTCAACGGCAGTGTTGGAGTCATACTTCTATGGTTGCGATACATGTACACGTACTACTGTGTATTACCGCATACTGCACTACAGTCCCGTATTACCGCACACTGCACTATACAGTCCCGTATTAGGACCTACAACGCTAGTGCTTCGCGCTGAGTTAATTTGACACTTCGAGTTGTAACGGCTATTTTTGAATGATAACAGGGGTTTTACTTTGTCGTTTGTAATTGTGTATACTTTTCGAGCATGGTGAAGTTATAACTATTAGTTTGTATCGTAATCGTGCAGGTTTTGGTTACTAAAGTTAAGTTTGACCAACACTCACCATTATCTTTAATAACACCTGAAGAATGCCATAAAGTAATTTTTCAGATGACAAAAAATAAAGCTCCAGGTGGAGATGGTTTAACAATATATTTCTATCAAGAATTTTGAAATGATATTAAGTATATTTTGTGAATGCACTGAACGCAATCGTTGAGAATAACCTGATATCAGAAACACAGAGAAAAGGAATAATTACATTGATTTGTAAAAGAGGGGCCTAGATAATTAAAATAATTGGAGACCAATTACATTATTGAATTATGATTACAAGATAATGGCCACTGTCCTGGAAAATATATAGAATGCAAAAGGTAATTTCAAGTATAATTCACGAAAATCAACTGGGATATATTAAAATAGACTGAGCGGTTTTAATATAAGACTAACTCAGGATGATTTTCAATTGTTATATGAAAAAGGATTAGAAGGTTCATATATGAAGATTGCTTATACAAAAGATTCGACACCATTGAATTTCAGTATATTGAAGAATGCTTGAAACATTTTAATTTTAGGGTAGATTTCTGTAAGTGAGTTTAAAGGGGTAGTTTAGTTTTGGTAGAGAGGGCGCTGCACATTACAATTTTTTTGTGAGGTAATGAAAAACAGAAATGTCGAATTTGAGAGAATATGCAATTTTAATGGCAGAATAAACGTTATTTGGTCAAAATCGACCCAGAAACGGCTGAAATATCAATAAATATATCTGATCTTATAATTATTTGGGGCCCAAATAATTAGATGATTTTTAGAATTTTTTTTTTAAATGATTGCACTTTTTCAAAAAATTTCAAAAGCGTTTTTTAAATAGTTGTTGATGATCTCGCTATTTAATCATGATATCAATAAAACATCACATGCATAATTTTGTATGAAAAATTAGTGAAACCAATGCCTTTAAAAAAAAGCGCCCTCTTGTGTTTGAATGGCTCTTTTTGAATGATAACAGGCTTTTTACTTAGTCGTTTGTAATTTTGTATACCTTTCGAACATGGTGGAGTTATAACTATTATTTTATAATGTTACTGTGCAGGTTTTAGCTACTTAAGTTCAGCCTTACCAAAACTAAACTACCCCTTTAATTAATGTATACAAATGTAAACATCTCAGTGTTAATTAATGGATTGAAAACAGCATTTTTCAAAATTAGCAGACGGATAAGACAAAGCTCCCCTATATCAGCCCTATTATTGTTATTAGCAGTAGAAATATTAGCTGAAAAGATATGACCAAATAAACCAATTAAATATATAATGTATGGAGATACTAAAGTTGAATTGAAATTATTGCAATATGCAGACGATGCGTCACTTTTCTTTCGCGATTGGAGAAAAAGAAAGACTTATTCAAAATGTATGAAGTAAATTAATTTATTTTTCTCTTTCTAAAAATTAAAATGCAATTGAATGCCCATCATTTTGGGTAAAGAAATTAGATTGTTTATTGTTATGGGGATTGGAAACACGTTTATCAAAAAAATGTTGTGTGTATCAAGGAGAACAAATTAAGGCAATTTAACTGTAAAGTCATTTATAATTTGATTCCAATAAAAAGAAAATTGCTTCGGTGGAAACTTAGTAATAGTGACACATCTGAATGTAGAGTGTATCAAATATTTTTCCGAAATGTTACGCAAATGGTAAAACATGTTTTCAATGTAAATGTAGAAATTAATGTATTTACATTACTGAAAAAAATGAAGTCAAGATAAATGATATTTGAACTATAGCTTTTTGGAGCATATATCAGATGATAGCAATCAGAAATCAACCGGGAACAGATGAAAGAAGCACAAAACTATGGTTGACATTCATAAAGAAAGTTCACTTTCTCATACAAGTTAATGGTTACCTGCGTAAAGAAAAAAAATTGTATTGTTCACCATGTATAATACATTTGAAATGTCTAAATTGATGGAAAATAGAACATTATTGAAATATGATTTGTAAAGTTTTATGGAACTTAATTTGAAATCAATAAATGCCTGAAAAAGGTGATAGAAACAAATCTGGTTTTATCTTTCTTTTTCTAGTCATACGAAGGTATTAACCCAAGAGAAACCCAAGGAGATAAAAACAAATCAATATTAAACATTCACTCGTAGCAAAGCCTCCGACCTACATAAAAATACCCACCGTGTCGGTTCGTGTATGCATTTGTGAATGAACGAATATTATGTTATAGCCATTAGAGTTTTAAATACATTTTGTGTAAATATTGACAATGTTCCTAGATCAAACAATAATTAATTTGTACAAATAATAATCTGATATATTCCTCGTGGGTTATAACTGTCTGTATTAAATTGTACGTTGTATCGTGATCTCCTCATCTCCCCCACCTCCACTTCCCACTCTTCTTCACCCCCTGTCACTTCTCTTCCCCCTGTCTCTTCCTCCTCTCTTTTACACAACCACGTTACATGCTCATTTTCGAGCATATTGAGTGGCCTAGGCTCGGCTTGACGCGTACCCGGTATGACACGGAGCTGAGAAGTCTGCACACGGTACTGTGTCTGACTGACCATGGTCATAGGCGTACCAAGCCCCCCTTTGGCCAACAAATTGCTGTTTTGCGGGGTTTGATCGCGAACCCCCCCCCCCCCCTTTAAAATTTTGGCCGGTCTCGAGACCATTTTAAAGCGGTCTCGGCCGTCATTAACCCGATCTCGGAGTCTAAAATTTGCGAAAAACTTGGTCTCGACCTTGAAATTTTGGACCGGTCCTGGTCTCGGGTTCGAAAATTTTGGACCGGTCTTGGACTCGGTCTCGAAAATGTTGGGACCTGTCCTGGATCTCGGCTTCGAAAATTTTCTACGACTACCCCCCCCCCCCCCCCCCCCCCCTCCCCTTGAAAAAAAATCCTGGCTACGCCACTGACCATGGTGATGGGTAGTGGATCCCTCTGATTCCCAATAAATTTGCTTTGGTAGTTTTGATTATGATTTGTTTGAAAGGGAAATAATTGCATTTAGAAATTAAATCTAAGATTCAGCGGAACGTGTGGTGGATACAAATAAAAGTGGAGAATAAATTGTGCAATATGGAGAGCAGGTCTGGGACAAAATTGTGATTTAAAAACAAATATACAAATCAATTTATTTGATTTAAATCGCTAGTTTTTGTAATTGTTGTTTTTTCCTTTTTTTTTCATAATACATTAAATATGTTTGTGATTCATCCCCCCCCCCCCCCCCCCATAGACCGTATAGTGCATTGCAACTAAAGAAAGGACAGAGATAGAACAAAAAGTATGCTTATCATTGAATTGGGGTACTTTTTGTATTACTTTATATTTATTATTGTATATTGTACCAGGGCCTTGTGACTGTTTTTTACGAAAATGCCTGGATAATTGAAACCAAAATAACAAGTTCAATTAAATTAACTCTAAGCCCAGGGTAGGGGCTATCATCAATTCAAACATACCAAACAAGTACCAAACATACATCACAAACCTGAGAGTGATTTATTTAACTTTTTATGATATCTATGATTTTGTTTTCATTTTTTAATGATTTTGTTTTTATGATTTTTATGATTTTTTTAAAACCTAAGAGCAATGTTTATGAAATCTTTAAATGTCAGAGTGATTTTATTCAAATTTTTATGATTTCTATGTTTTTGTATTGATTTCTAAATGATTTGTATGATTTTTTAAATGATTTTAATGATTTTTTTAAAAATCTCACAGCGAATTTTATAATTGTTTTTTATCATACTAGCGATTTTTATCACTTTTTGTTCAGCCTCCACACTTACCTTTTCCTCTACTGTCCTACTCGTAAAAGTAAAATCATGTATTATTTGACATTACTTGCCCGAACAGAAAGTGTACTTACCCTGTTACTTCTAGATGAAATTTTAACATTAGGAATTACAGTTTTGCACTCGTATTTGATCACTTTAGCTGCCCTATTAGCATCTAGGCAACCAAATTCGAACATTTATCTACTTTTACTTGTCCAATATAGTATATTGCTAGCCCTGGGCAAGTGGGTAATTACAAGTGTAACTTTGGGCCCTGTTTTAATAATTTTGTAGTATTTTAAGCATAACCGGAGGGCAAATAAATTACAATTCATATATTCTGAAATACTTTTTACATAATACATTAAAAACAAAACAACAGCAAAAAATGTTTTCTACAACACACAAGTCTATGGAAGCGATTTAAATCAAAGCGATTTAAATCGCGCCAACCCTGATGGAGAGTACATACAAACTAACCACACATATAGTTTGCGAACGAAAGAGGGGATAACAAGAAAGAGAATAAGATATATGTTAAAGGGATCTAGTAATTTTGTTGAAATATGCATGATGATCGGTTTATCTAATGTATATTGTTGTTATTGGATATATCCACTGGGTATTGTGTGAAATTTTCATCTTAAATAGACGGGATATGGCCGAGTAATGAGCAAAAATGCAAAGTGTTGTTCACCAACTCATTGCACTCACTTTGTAACGGTTTTGACGCTCCTCCGGACACTTTAATCGTAAATTTCTTTTTAACGAAAGGGAAATTTGAATAACCGAAACCTGTCCCATGTTTTTGTACGAACACAGCAAAGTATGAGAGAACCGCTAGAATTCCAGTTGGATTTTAAGGATTTGGACAATGTTACTATATCCCTTCCGCCTTTTAAAATTCGTCTAAACAGTTTCCCGAAGACGGATGAGGATTAATGTAACACACACACATAACATTTCAGATTACTACTTCTACTATTACTACTACTACTACTACTACTACTACTACTACTACTACTACTACTACTACTACTACTACTACTACTACTACTAATACTACTACTACTACTACTACTACTACTACTACTACCATAGGCGCCGGAAGTTGGGGGGCAGGGGGGCGGCCGGCCCCCCCCCCCCCAATCCAAAAAGTGGGGGGGGGGCAAAACGCGTTTTTGCCCCCCCAAAAAGCCCCCCCCCCCTCAAAAAAAAAAAAAAAAAGAAAACAAAGAAAGAAAGAAAGAAAAAGGAAAAGAAAAATTAAATGTATCAGCCAATACTTGTTAATTCTAACGTTTAAAAACTAAGTTATACATCCATTTAACGTTTTCGCTGCGCGCTTCGCGCGCAAACAAATTATCTTAGTTTGTTGTGTAACTTGCGTATGGTACGTCTGGGGTGGATTTTTCTATACCGGTCCACGTAGTTCCTGTGTAGGCTGTTATTGCTCTGGCTGTTTGTGTGACGTGCACCAAATTGCACCATTTCAAGTATATGAATGCAAAATCTTCCCCGTGGGAGGGGGATACCACCTCCCAAACCTTCCCCCTCTGGCTCTCACCCAGCCCTCGGTCGCTTCGCTCTCTCGGGACTCATTTTTGGCTGTAAGCTATGTTGTTAGATCATACATAATGTGGCATATGGTTTATGTTTGTATGCACCAAATTGCACCATTTCAAGTATATAAATGTAAAATCTTCACCGTGGGAGGGGGAAACCACCTCCCAAACCCTCCCCCTCTGGCTCTGCCCCAACACTCGGTCGCTTCGCTCCCTCGGGACTCATTTTTGGCTGTAAGCTTTGATGTTGGATCATACGAATGTGGCATATGGTTTTTGTTTTTCTGCACCAGAATGCACCATTTCAAGTATATAAATGGGCAATTCCATGAAAATGTCTACCAAAACAAACAAAATTAAGTTTGCTGTTGAGTTTTTTTTCTTATTATGGCTGATAATACATGACTTGAACTTTCTGAAACCATATTTGCTTTTTTGATATTTTGCCATTTTTGCCCAAAATCTGCATTTTTAGACTTATTAATTGGATTTAGACATATTTGTGAAAAATAAGGGTTATTTGAAATTGATTAGATCTGTATTTATATCTACATGCATATTCAAAAACTGAATGCAAATAATAGATACGGAGTGAAAATTCAAATAAATATAAACAAATTTCGCCAAAACCTGTATTTTGTGCATTTACTGGGGGTCAAAGTTCAACTCAATTTTTGTCCCGTCTGTCACGTTTTTTAACAATTAATTAATTCCTAGCAAATACCTGTGACTGGTTTTGGATCAAACTTTATATTTATTAACAAAGGCCTATTACCTTTACATTAACACTACATTTTTGTAAAAATATAAGTTATGAATATAAATATCAATGTTTTAATCTTGTCCCGTCTGTCACGTTTTGTCCCGTCTGTCACGTTTTTGTCCCGTCTGTCACGCTCCTTTTTACTACTAATTTGTTAATTCAACTAGGTTGTTGCTGTTTCATAATGAGTTTGGCTAAATCTGTCACTTTAGAGGCTCATCACAATAGTTGGTGGCATTATCAACTTAAATAACCTGTAAAAACAACATTTTAGATAATTGGTGGGGATTTTAAGGTTTTCTACAGTCCCATGCATTGGATATCGTGTTGTACTATGTAAAATTAGATTATTTCATAGCTTACCTACCTTAATCAATTTAAATTTTAAAATAACACTGCTTTTATCTTTTAGCAACTACTTTTATCAATAAGGGTGTAATTTATTACAGAAAAAACTCCTAAAAATGACTGAAATTGTATATTTTACAGATTGTCCAATTCACCCATAGGAATTGTACATGTCCCGTCTGTCACGTTTTTCTTGTCCCGTCTGTCACGCTCATATTTTGGATTTTTTCCTATTTAAGACAAACATGGGGGATTTCCCTATGTAGTGGCATACAACTGGCCTTAGACAAGTAATAACCTACAGACATGAGCAGCCTTGTAAGATCATCCAGTTAGCAGAGATTTTAAATTAAGTGAGGTAGTGAAAAAAGCTTGGTAAAAGTGTGTCCCGTCTGTCACGCTGA
The DNA here is from genome assembly GCA_037951105.1 of Echinarachnius parma. NCBI lineage: Eukaryota > Metazoa > Echinodermata > Echinoidea > Clypeasteroida > Echinarachniidae > Echinarachnius > Echinarachnius parma. The sequence continues at coordinate 18,854 of JBAMJV010000629.1, forward strand.
GTTCAACGACCCACTGACATCTAGGTCAGAGGTCACGCAAAATAAAACTCATATATTTTGAAAGTATGACTGCAATTTAATATCATAAGCATAAAAACTCCTGCTTAATGTTTAACCATTTGCCTACAAATCAATCAAAACTGTGAAAAAGTCATGAGTGGATGTCCCGTCTGTCACGCTGGAATTGCCCAAATGCAAAATCTTCCCTGTGGAAGGGGGATACCCCCTCCCAAACCCTCCCCCTCTGGCTCTGCCCCAGCCCTCGGTCGCTTCGCTCCCTCGGGACTCATTTTTGGTTTTAAGCTATGTTGTTGGATCATGTTTTTATGCACCAGATTGCACAATTTCAAGTCAAAAAATGCAAAAGCTCCCACCGTGGGAGGGGGGACTCCGCTCAGTCACTTCGCTCTCTCGGGCTTGGTCGCTTTATCCCCACAATGTCTCACTCTCACCTCTGGTTCAAAGTTGGCAACTCTGTAAGTGTGGTTGGAAATGAGCCCCTAAACACATAAATCGTGAGCCCCCTTAGGGTTTTGCCCCCCCCCCCCCCCCCAATCCAAAACTGCTTCCGGCGCGCCTGACTACTACTACTACTACTACATACTACTACTACTACTACTACTACTACTACTACTACTACTACTACTACTACTACTACTACTACTACTACTACTACTACTACTTCTACTACTACTACTACTACCTCTGGCGAGGGAGCGAAGCGACATCCCAGCAGCGTGCCTGGGTTGTTATGGCTGAGGGGAGGGGGGGGGGGGGGGGGGTTAGGGGGGCCCAAAGCTTTTGAATTCAGCTGTTTAGATATTGGAAGATTATTAAGTGCACATTGCAAGCATCATATTATGAGCTGGGTTAGCTGATGGAACTCTGAATAGCATCAGTCATGGGATACCCACATTGGGAAGCTTATTGGGGGTCCAGGAGGCGATGCCCCCGGAAGCTTTGGGATTTGTAATATCCAGAAATACAATGAACTATTGAATAGTTAGCTCAATTTTAGTGAGCGAAGCGCAGACGCACAGTGGGCCAGGATCGCCTGAAAGTTTGCCAAGAGAGAAGTCCTGAATAAAACTATTTAATGAGTACAGGAATGGGCTGGGTCAAATAACCTTAATGGGGGTTCCAGGGGCGCAGCCCCGGAAGATTTTGGATTTGGGCAGTTTAGCATTATCAAAAAGTGATTTAAAGAAGACTATATTAACAACTTCCATTCATGAGAGGGGGCAATGCTTCTTAATTTTAATGTTATTATATATTTTTGAACCCAAAATATTGGGGGGGATGATAATACAGGCCATTCCCCCCCCCCCACCTGAAATTTTTTTGGGGATATATCCCCCCTCCCTCCCCCCCCCCCCCCCCCTCCCCGTGATCGACGCCGCCTACTACTACTACTAATACTACAATCAAACCTGCTAATGCGACCACTTGTCTATAGCGACCACCTGCTCATAACGACCGCTCTCCGGTCCTCCCCTGAAAAATCATGTGTTAAACTACCTGCGTAATGCGACCACCTGCCTAACGCGACCAGCGACCACCCTTTTTGGGTCCCGACGCACGTATTAAACCTGTGTATTAGCGACCTAAAATTGGCGCTAATGAGCGACCAACGCATCGACTTGGCCGCCTCTGGTCGTTCAAGGCTCCATGTGTGTCATGCCAATACTTTTCAAATCACAATGACCTTCAGACAGACGGTTAATTACCGACACCAATTTTTCAGACTCATAAACAAAGATTATTGCCCTTCAGTACATGATGCTGATACAGAAATGCGTCGAACAAAGGCACTTTACTCAACATCACAACTGAATTTCATCTAAAAAATAGTTTAATTGCCGAGGCGGGGTGTTGCCCCCGTGTTTCTTACGCCTTTCATTAATTATCCGTGCGCTTGTTACGACCAAACATTTTTTATTTTATTTATTTATTTCCACAAATGGGTGGGATGGCCCTTTCAGCAGAAACTGATTTTCAAAGGGGTCCCTTGACCTCAGAATTCTATATAGAAAACTCCACACGAGAATATTAAAGTGCAGCTGATTCTCTCAAGTCTCATGATGAGTGAATAAATTAAATAAATTTGTATTTCACATAAATAGATAATACAGATATTTAGTATTTAATAATGCCAATATATCATTTAAACTTCAGCTGTGGTTATGCATGCAACAAAATACTAAATCAAATATGGACATGTGCGTGTACAGATGCCAAATAATTATACACGTGCATACAGGCACAATATATGCGACCAGACATTCAAAATGGCCGACAACCTGTCTAATGCGACCACCTGTCCATAGCGACCGCTTTTCGCCGGTCCCTTGAGTGGTCGCTATAGACAGGTTTGACTGTACTACTACTACTACTACTACTACTACTACTACTACTACTACTACTACTACTACTACTACTACTACTACTACTACTCCTACTACTACTGTTGCTACAACATATACTACTATTTCTACGACTACTGCTACTACTTCTAATACAATAATATAAGGAGAAATATCAGCAATTAATAATGATACAGGAACAATTGGTAATTTGACGAAGAAAATTGAGTTTTTGGTCTGAATAATTGCCTAATTATCTATGAACTAAATCGATCATGTCGACTATGAAATATATATGCATACAGTGGGTGATTTCAAGTATGGTGTTGGTGTTAGTGTTAGTGTTAAGTGTGAAAATTTGCCTCTAATTTGAGCCTTAACACCAGCATGCAAGAGAGGGTCACGAACTTTCCGTCAACGATCATACCAAAATCGTAATCAATCTTAGTATCGTTAGTGTTGAGTCAACATCAGCCAAAGTCATCCCAAACCCCCCTATAAATGGCGACGAAGATTCTTACATGGTCACGAGTAAGACAACAAACCTCAATAAAGACATAACAAACGCATGTATTTCATATCATAACTAGAAGTAAATAACCAAACCACTCACTTGATCGATTCGAGTTAAGTGGATATTCTCTATTATATTCCACATACTAATAATCTTGCTCTTCGATTGGTCAAAAGGTAATCACGTGATGAAACATAGTTTAGCCCAGCATTGATGGGAGAAGAAAACTTCGTTACACTGTGTAGATATCTTGGGTGAAAGTGCGTTGCACTCACTAGATAATTGGTAACGTACTATCTACACCCCGCGGTTGCATTGCATTGCTGTGGAGAGTGTGTATTCAAATTCCGTACTATTCAGCAGACCATAGAAGTATGACTCCAACACTGCCGTTGTAGGTACCGGGTACGGTAGGTCTGCTGCAAATTAATACGGGATTTGAATAGCCACACACTGCACGGTCAATTCAATGCAACCGCGGATAACGTGTGGCGCGAATTATAGATGTAATGCGTACATACGTACATGCACCATGCACTGTATGTATCGTACACCGCTTGCCATGACTCTATTTGACGTTTAGACTTTAGAACGTTGATGTTTGAACTGTTTTAGTGTTTCATCATCATTCATTACAATTTTCTTGGAGTCTGACTTGGAGTTGGAGTGCTAGCCTATACTATATAGCCTTAGGCTATGGAATTTTCATGGAGTTAATTGGAATAGCATTGTTGGTAAGTAGATCAAAGTCAAGTACCGGTAACTGTTAGTGTTAGAACTAGGCCTAAACATTAAAAGCAGTTAGATTGTCTTTCTCGTAGACCTAGCTACCAGTGAAATGTTTCCAATGTAGAATATAAAGCAAATAATCACCTTTTGGTTTCAGGCGATGGCAAACCATCACTTCCTCGGCGATCTTCGCTTCGGAAAGATAGCTACATCCAGATCGCCTTGGAAGTGATAGTTTGTCCCATAGCCTTCACCAACGGTAATTATTTGCTTATTATTAGACGTGGTGGTGGTGTTCTCCTGTATATGTGTTCTCCTGTGCTCCATGTGCACTCCATGTGAATTTAAAGTATTGTCCCACATATAGAACTCTGTGTTGGATTTTGTTTAAATTGTATAGTTTTCCACAACATTGTATAGAGCAAGTATACTACAATGCCAACCACAAGGAAGTCCAAAGCTATGCCTTGCAAGTTTCTTCAAGGCCATGGTCAAGCTGAAGGTCAATTACCAACAGCTAGCCGACCTTTTACCCAACACGAGGGAGTGGATCGTGCTATCCAGAATGCCCGGGGCATGACAGTAGGAGAAGTGCCAGCTGGCAGAGGTTTTTATATAGACCTCGAAAGTCTTGAGGACAATCTAAAAGATCTGCCAAAAGGTGGCCAGGGTGGTGGAGACATTGGAAACATCGTGGCAACGGCAGTGCAGGCAGCCGTCCAAGCAGCTATTCCTGCTATCGTCAAGGCAGTGAAGGATGCGTGTGTGGAGTCGGTGAGGGAGAAGATCAATCCACATCTTCTCCGCACACAATTCAAGATTGATGATCTTGACCAAAGGTCAAGGATGGACTCCCTACGAGTTAGTGGGCTAGCAGAGCAGGAGGGAGAGAGTGAAGACTCAGAGGAGGAGTTGACGGAGAAGATCTGCAAGCTGGCAGGAGAGGTTGGTGTTGGTTTGAAGCCCGAGGATGTCGCGTCTTGCCACCGTTTCGGGAAGAAGCCTGGACCAGCAGCGAAGCCCCGCCAGTGCATGGTGCGATTCATCGCCCGAAGGAAGCGTGACGAGCTGTACCAGGCGAGGTTTAAGTTGAAGGGGAAGGCCTCCTACAAGGGGGTCTTCGTCAACGAGGATCTAACCCCTCTTCGGTACGCGGTCCTGATGGCAGCGAAGAATACGCCAGGTGTCAAGCAGGTGACGTCCAGAAATGGGAACATCTCCTGCAAGATGCATGACGATTCCTTTAAGACACTTCGCTCCCCTGATGACCTCTTTGAAATCGGGGTTGAGGACGTCAAATATGAGAACTTCCGTCTGCACCTTATCTAGTTTCTTCATTAACATCATAATGACATTGCTATGTTCACTTTTTTTGTGAAAATGGCTGATATCCACGAAGACATTTATTTGTTCGATATTGACTCTTTTGAGTTAACCCCATTTGAATTTGATACTAGATTGTGTTCGAAGTTCTCAAAAGCTTTCACGATATCCCATATAAATATAAGGTCTTTAAATAAAAATATTGATGCCTTAAAATTATTGTATGAAGAATGTATTAACTCGAAAGTTCATTTAATTGGATTGTCTGAAGTATGGAATGTGTCTTGTACAGATATCCTTGGGATAGATGGATATACTTTGGAAGTGAATTGTAGAGACCCTGGTATACGGGGAGGAGGTGTTGGAGTCTATGTTCATTCTTCATTGAAATATAAAATGTTGACGTATGATATTGACTTTGCTGAATCATTGTGGCTTGAAGTTCAGATTGGTGATTGTTCTGTTGTTGTAGGTGTCATTTATAGAAAACCAAATACCGATATTGTCCAGTTTCAGGGGAGTTTATTGTCTGTGTTAGAAAGGATTGAAGTTGATAAAAAATTGTGTATTTTAATGGGTGATTCCAATATTGACTTGTATAATCCCAGTGTAAATGCTGAAATGTTTGTTACTTCCTTAGTGTGTTTGGGAATGCATCAATTGATTAAAGGGGACCACCGGGCAAAGAACAACACATTATTATATGTTTTGGTACCGTTTTGTGATATCAAATAGATACCCAACATTTTTCAAAGGGTTGTTTAATTCATAAACAAAGCAATTAATTTCCACCACTTACGGAACCACTGCTATTTCCTGGTTCCATACGGGCCAACCATTTGCGAGTGCGCCAATGCTATTCACGCGCACGTTTGTAAACAATAGATTCCCGGGCGATTCGTTCGCTCTGCACACATTGCAATTTACCGCACGCATCGCAGTCTACGCAATTCAGACCGCATGAACGCATGCTTTAGAATGGTGATGCGTTTCCAATTTTTTTTTCTTTTTTTCTGGAAACATATTTTTGTGAACTTGTTGATGGAATGGAATACTAAAGATGTTACCTTTCTTTAGTAAGAATATTATTTTTGGGTGGTGGTACCCTTTAAGCCCCTTACTAGGGTAACATCCATGTCAGGTTCGTTAATTGATCATATTTACACAAATATGGGTACAGATCGCATATGTGCTGGTACAATTGTAACTGACATTTCAGATCACTTTCCTACATTTGCTATTTTTGAAGACAGCTCAGTAAACTTGCAACCGCAAGGAGAAGTACGATATAGAAGTTATAAATATTATGATAAAGAACGGTTTTGTCATAGTTTACTCTCGGAATCTTGGGAAAATGTTTATGAATGTACTGATGTTAATAAGGCATATAATATATTTGTACAATCATTCATAGGTATTTGTAATCAATATGCTCCGATTGTTCATCGCCACTCTTCCAAGAGGAAGAATGATAAACCGTGGTTGACTAAAGCTATTAAGAAGTCAATTAAAAAGAAACATAAATTGTATGGTAAAGTATTAAAATCAAATCATAATGAAGATGATTTTAAAAAATATAGAACGTATAGAAATGTCTTGACTGCAGTTTTGAGGAATGCAAAGAGGAAATATTATAGTAAATTATTTGAAATGTATAAATCCGATACAGCACAAACATGGAAGTCAATCAATACGCTATTGAAGAGTGGAAGTAGTAAAATAAAAACATCACATGTAGATAAGCTCTGTGTTGATTACAATGGTAATAAGAGAGTTGTAACCTCAGGGAAAGAAATATCAGAAGGCTTTAATGATTTTTTTGTTAATGTTGGGCCTAACCTTGCTAAATCTATTAGTGGTAATGATGATAATGTTAATACATTCAAAGATTATCTTAATGATGGAACAGTTGATCTTTGTTTTGGGAACCAGTTACTCATTATGAGGTGAATGACTATTTATCAACTTTGAATATAAAGAAAGCTTGTAGTTTTGACAATATTCCAGCCCGATTGCTGAAGGATGCTGCTTATGCAATTGCAAAACCATTAGCTTATATTTATAATCAGTCATTATTGAATGGTGTGTTTCCGGAGGCAATGAAAATAGCCAAAGTTACACCGATTTTTAAAAAGGGGGATAAAGATGTCCCAGGCAATTATAGACCTATTTCAGTTTTGCCTCTTTTGGCCAAAATATTTGAGAAATTAGTAAACAAGAGGTTACTTGAGTATTTTGAAAGGAATGATGTTTTGTATAAGCACCAGTATGGTTTTCGTAAAAATTATAGTACTAAACTGTCTCTAATTAATTTGACTAATGATGTGCTTAAATCATTGGATAAGGGCAGTGTAACACTAGGTGTATTCCTAGATTTTCAGAAAGCTTTTGATACAATTGATCATGGAATATTGGTTGGTAAATTAGAACATTATAGAATAAGGGGCCTGCCTCTTCAGTGGTTTAAAGATTATCTTTCTCGTAGATTTCAGTTTGTGAATTATGATGGACATAGTTCATTACGACAGATAATAACATGTGGCGTTCCTCAGGGTTCCGTGTTGGGACCTACCCTGTTTTTGATGTATATAAATGATTTGCCAAACTCAACAAATTATTTTAATTTTAGACTTTTTGCCGATGATTCTAACTTGTTTCATACATTTCCACCGAGACTGAATTTGATTGATATGGATATAGTTAATGTGCAGTTAGATAATGTGTCCGTATGGTGTAAAGTGAATAAACTTACAGCGAATCTCTTAAAGACTAATTATTTGTTAATAAGAGGGAGTAGGCAATCAGTCGTAACTCAAGGGGTACTAAAAATAGCAGGGACTGAAATAGTCCGGGTTGATGTTGCATCATTTGTAGGAGTTTATATAGACCAACACTTGACGTGGAAACCTCATATAGAAAGGGTTAATAAGTGTGTTAGGAAAAAGGTTGGTGTTTTATATAGATTAAGACAGTTTGTGCCAAGGTATATTTTATTGTTATTGCATAAAACGTCAATCCAACCGCATATGACATATGGAATTGAGGTTTGGGGAAGTAACTATGAAATACACATGAAGTGTTTATTATTAAGCCAAAAGTTGGCACTAAGAGTCATAACATTTAGTCCAATTAGGACTCATTCAAAACCGATATTTCAGGAGTTAAAATTATTGAATGTGTATCAACTCCATAAACTATCTATTTGTGTTTTTATGTATCAATTATTAAATGATAAATTGCCTCAGTCTCTAATTCAGTATTGCTGTTTTATAGAGCACCAATATGAGACAAGACAAAGGGAAAGTAAGAAGTTGAGTGTGCCTAAAGTAAGGACTACGCAAGATAAATTTTCAGTGTCATTCAGAGGCACATGCTTTTGGAATGATTTACCACTATCTGTACGGAAGAAAGCATCAGTGTCTTGCTTTCGTAGAACTCTAATATCACAAATGTTAATAGAATAATTGTTTTGAACTTTTAACCGAGGTTCTTGCCTTTTTGTAAATATTGAATGAATGAATGAAATGGATTTATTGTCAATAATAATAATCAGTTCAATAGTACAAATTAATGAAATATCTTGAATTGACAAAAGGGGCTAACAAAATAGCATAGTGCTAATCGAGGTTAGTCCCGAAATTAGTGATTTAAACAAACAAAATAGATTTCAGCTGAACTACTAGTAACTTATTTACACTATATACATAAATTGAATTTGTAAAAATTAAAAAAATAATTAATATATACATACTTATATACATATCAAATATTTATAATAATAACAAATAGATGAATAAATAAATGTATATTTGTTTAATTATACTCGCTACAAATATACTCTTTTAGTGCTTGGCAAAAGCTTTTCCGCCTATTGTTTTCTCTCAAATGAATCGGTAGTTGATTCCACAAATGTGGTCCTGAATATGAAATAGATTGTTTTCCTACGTTTGTTTTAATTCTAATAACGTTTATATTACATTTCCTTTTATTCCGCGTTTCATACGGATGATCAATAAATGAAAAGTAATCAATGAATCTATGAGGTAAATTATTATTTATCAAATCATGCATGAATACGCAAATCATATAACGGTATTGCTTAAAAATATCTAACAATTTTAATTCAAAAAATAGTGGACCTGATGGATGTCTATAATCTTTAAACGCTAAGACCCGTGCGATTCGTTTCTGAAGCATCAACACAGAATTCAAATTTGTTTTATTTGCTGAACCCCAAACCTCTAGACCATACGTTATATGTGGAAGAATGAATGCATTATAGAGCATAATCAACATTTTTCTCGAAACAAAATGTCTTATTCTATATAAAATTCATATTTTTTTACTGACTGTATTACACACATTATTTACATGTCTTTTCCAAGTTACATTTTTATCAATACTGATGCCAAGAAACGATGTTGAATCCACAGATTCTAGAATGTTTTCATTAATTAACAGCTGACCCGATACTACGAAATGTCTTCGTTTATTTTGAAATAGAACATATTTAGTTTTATTCACATTGATTGTCAATTTATTTGCATTGCACCATTTAATAATATCCTTCATATTCATGCATACTTCTGTCAAATCAATGTGTCTTTCATCTAGATTAAACGTATGGAATAAGTTAGAGTCATCTGCAAATAATCTAAAATTAAAATATTTTGACGAGTTAGGCAAATCATTGATATATATAAGAAATAGAGTTGGTCCCAGAACAGACCCCTGAGGAACACCGCATGACAGTGATTCATTAACAGACTGTGCACCATCGTAATTAACAAACTGTTGTCTATTGGTCAAATAATCGTTAAACCAATTAAGTGGCACACCTCGAATTCCGTAATGCTGTAATTTTTTAAATAAAATAGAATGGTCAATAGTGTCAAATGCTTTGGCAAAATCAATGAATACACCAACTGTCATACGCCCTTCATCAGTATATTTTGTAATTTGATTAATCAAATTTATCAGTGAAAGTTTAGTACTATAACCATGTCTAAATCCATACTGATGTTCATAAAATAAATAATTGTCTTCCAAGAATGTCAATAAACGACCATTAACAATTTTTTCATATACTTTACTAATTATCGGTAAAATAGAGATGGGTCTATAATTACCTGGTAATTTCCTATCTCCCTTTTTAAATATCGGTACTACTCTTGCCACTTTAAGTTTGTTTGGAAATATACCTGTCGTTAAAGACAAGTTTAACATATGTGCAAGTGGTTCACAAACAAAATCATTTGCATCTTTTAACAAACGTACTGACAAATCATCATATCCACATGCCTTTTTAGAGTCAAGAGTATTAATCATATCTTTTACTTCTAGACTTGTGACTGGAAGGAAAAAGAAAGACGTTTCATGGCGATGACCTAAATAGTCATTGTATTTTGTATTCGTATCGACAATTTTACTTGCAAGATTTACACCAATATTAGCAAAGATTACATTATATAATCCTGTATCTTTTTATTTAGTGTTAAATACCAAAGATTTGTATTTAATCACAGAACTTATATTAGCTTAGATGTAGAATAGCTTGTAGTTTAAGTATGTATTCAACAGTTATTCATTATTTATGATATTCTCATTGCTACGCTACTTATGTGTGTTAATGGTACCAGACACGATTAGCATTTAATGCTATTTTCTGGTCCCAATTATCCTTTTAATATTTATGTTACACATTGACATTTGATTGTTATATTGATGTACTTTTTATTTGGATAATAAAACATCAAACTCAAACTCAAACTCAAACTCATATTTCAAACTTGTTAACATTTAAAGTGAGGCATGACTTGCGATTTAAAAGTAACAGTGCCGAATGTTTGTGTGTGGAGGTAGACCTTCCTAATGAGAAGAATATGATTGTTTGTGTTGTATATCGCCCACCAAATACAAATGTAAACCTCTTTTTAGATGATCTTGAATCTTTATTGGTTGATATTAATGAATTGAATAAATCTGTCTGTATTATGGGTGATTATTATATTGATTTGCTATGTAATAACCCGAGTACCCTTCGTCTTCGAACTGTTTTGGAATCGAATGCCCTTGGAAAATTGATTGATAAACCAACACGAATTAATGGTCAGTCGTTGACACTGTTGGATATATTTTTGTGAAGACGGAAAAGGGTCATAGTCAGTCAGGCTTGTTCTATTGTGAAATATCCGACCATTTACCAGTGTTTTGTGTTCTCTGTGATCATGTTATTCAGGGGCCACGGAAAAAATGTAATGATAGTAAGCGAACTTTGATGAGACTAACATACTTAATTTGAATAATGCTTTATTCTTAGAAGAATGGGCTGATGTGAAAGCTTGTGATAATGTTGAGCAGGCCTTTGAGTTCTTTTTGAGAACATTTTCTTTTTATTTTGATAAGGACATACCCTTGGAACGCATTAAAGTAAAGAAAGGGAGACAACCTTGGATTACGAAAGGAATTCTTCAATCTATTAAAAGGAGAAATGTTTTATATAAAAGGAGTTTAAAGAAATCCTCACTTGTGAATGTTGAGAAGTATAAGAAATATCGTAATAAATTGACATCCATTATAAGGTCTTCACGGAAATTATTTTATTCGAGAAAATTTGAAAGTGCGAGTGGCAATATGTCCTCTACCTGGAGAGTTGTGAAAGACATTTTGTGTAAGCGCAACCGAATGGAAGCTCCTCACAAAATTGTAAATGATGATGAAGAAATTGTTGATCCAGGAGATATTGCTAACGTATTTAATAATTATTTTGCTAATATTGGGCTTAATCAAGCAAGGAAAATAGATAGTAACGGGACAAATTAGAAAGAGTACGTTGTTAACCCATCCCAAGCATCTCTCTTTTTTAAGCCTGTGGATTCGTTTGAGATACTTGATATTGTATTTTCATTGAAAAATAGTAACTCTTGTGGGCACGATGAGATAAGTACTTCCTTTTTGAAACAGGTCATTGGGCTGATTTTAGTCCCCCTGGCACATATTTGTAATCTCTCTCTGGTAACTGGAGTATTTCCTTCTTCTTTAAAGCTTGCTAAAGTTGTTCCTGTTCATAAAAAAAGATAATGTTATGAATGTATGCAATTATAGACCAATTTCAATTTTGTCAAATTTTTCAAAGTTATTAGAGAGAGTTGTTTATAATAGGCTCTACGCATTCTTAGACAAACATGAGTTGCTCAATCCAGACCAGTATGGCTTTCGTAAAGCGCATTCAACTGACCTTGCCTTGCTAAAATTGTATGACCGTGTGTCACAAGCCCTTGCTGATCGCCAGCATGTGGTTGGAGTATTTATGGATTTGAGTAAAGCTTTTGACACTCTCGACCACTCAATCTTGTTGTGTAAATTGGAGCATTATGGAGTGAGGGGTATCGCTCTGAAATGGTTCTCTAGTTATTTATCTAACAGAAGGCAGTATACATGTTATAATTCTGTAAATTATAATATTCTTGCTTTAAAATGTGGTGTCCCTCAAGGTTCTATTCTAGGGCCACTGTTGTTTCTTATTTATGTTAATGATATATGTAATGCATCTACAGCCTTACAATATATATTATTTGCAGACGATACAAGCATTTTCCTTTCTCATTGTGATATTCATACAGTCGAGACTAGAATTAATATTGAGCTTCCTAAGTTAACACAATGGTTTCGAAGTAATATGCTAGCTCTAAATGTATCAAAAACAAACTATATTCATTTTAAAGGAAGAAAGATTTGTAATGAGCAACAATTAGTTGTTAGATTGAATGGTGTTGTATTGGAGAGAAAGGCATGTACTAAGTTCCTTGGTGTTCATATAATTGAGAAGCTAGACTGGGATGACCACCGGAGTAATATAATGACTCCGATTTCTCGGAGTATTGGGATGTTATATAGAGAAAGATTTCTTGTGTCTGACAGGATAATTCTTTGATTTTGCCTTATATTTCGTATTGTAATATTCTGTGGGCTGTGTCAAAGAGTGTAACAGATGACATTCACTTGTTACAGAAAAAGGCTTTAATAATTTGTGCTGGAGTTGGTTATCGTGAGCACACAGATCCGTTGTTTGTTAGATTTAAATGTCTTAAAGTCGGTGAAATTAATTTTCTTCAAACCTCTTGATTCATGTATCGTTATAATAATAGCATTTTGCCTGCCTCGTTTAGTTCTATGTTTTTGAAAAACAATGCAATTCACTCTTATTCGACAAGACAAGCAGCCAACTTGCATTTGTACAGTACTAGCACATAAATCAGTGAGACATACTGGTCCAGACGTTTGGAATTCTTTGTTAATTGAAACACGTAATTTGCCTACAATTTACTCTTTTAAAAATGCAGTCAAACGCATGCTCATTGCAAACGTTTTTGTGTAAGATATTTTGTTCAATCAGTTGGTTTGTTAATTCCTACGATAACATGTATTGTAGTATTTTATATATATTTGTATGTGTAATTTGGCATAACATGTCACTGTTAAGTAATAAAGGCATATTCACACCTGTCTCCCCCTCTCTCAACTCTCCCCCACTTTTTCTTTTCTCTCTCTGTTTCCCATATTTCTGGACTGTACCTTTCTATCATGCCTGCTACATTTCTTCCTGCTCTAGAACATACTGTAGAGACTTAACTATCATCTTTCTCTTTACTTGTAAATAATGTTTTATATTTGTTTTGTATTACTTTTTTCTTGTATGTATTAATTTATGTTTATCTA
>JBAMJV010000629.1:37500-172519 GCA_037951105.1 Echinarachnius parma
AATGGGTTTACTATTACTACTACAACTACTACTAACACATGTGCAAGATTGATTCGTAATCTTTCTAAATTTGCTCATGTTACACCACTGTTAAACGAATTACTTTGGTTACCAATACGTCAAAGAATTTAATGTAATATTTTAATGATAGTTTATCAAGCGCTAAATTACCAAGCTTCTAGTTATATTACTGAATTATTTAATCTTAAATCACAAACTCATGGTCATAATCTTCGTAGTACATAAGATAAACTAGCATTGCAGATCCCCCAAATTAGAACAAAAGTAATTTTGGGTGATCGATCATTTCTTTGTGCAGCTCCTAAATTATGGAATAAGCTACCTGTGGATAATAGAGACGGGGAGGCCAACGATTGGCCGAAAAGTGACCGTTACCCACAATTTTTTCTTCTGAAATTTAGATTCGTAAGAGTGTCATTAAAGCGACACATACCCGCATTGCGAATATACACTAGTAGTCCCTCCCCTCCCCCCCCCCCCCCCCCCCCCACCCTACCACCCGGACCGAACGTCATGTTTTCGCCCCTGTTGTGCATGATAACAAACGATGTTGTTCTTATTGGCAAATATAGTTTAGTCAATATAGCAATTCTGTTTGCCTGTGCGTGGTTTCTTCTTTGAATAACTTGAACGATGGTATGTATACATGCGTTTTCCCACCACTTTGGCAAAGTACAGCAAATTTGGCAAAGTGACTTTATGCAGTGCCCGCACATCAGTGGCTTTGCTTAGTTGCACTGATGGGGTTATGCAAATTATTGTTAGGCAATACTAGTGGGAAATCCCCGCTTAATAAATACCTCGTTATCAACGTACTTCATTCCTAGTACCAATTGTATGTATAATTCTTAGTCGATCTAGGGTCGATCTAGTTTAGAAAGATCAGGCATTTTTTTATCACAGCGTCATTCTTCTTAGTCGAATTCGCACATCTCGATGCATTTCTCTATCGAACCTCTTTGAACCACATTCTATACGAAGCATCACTAATAACTGATCATGGATTTGAGGCATCGATACGCAAAATGTGTTGAAAGGATAAAATGCTGTGTTTGTCCATAGCATACTGAAGGACCCCCGAAAGCCGTTTTGCGGAGAGAAGTGCAGCCTAGCGTATGCCTTAACCGAGGTAATTGTATAAACAAATTACAGTTTCTGATTGTTGTTGTTGTTATCGTTATCATAAATATTAGGCCTACTCTATCCTGTTCCAAGCTGTTTTGATCACGTTTTGTTTGGATCTATATTTTGTTTAAATGCTTCAGTTCAGTTTCAGTTCAGTTCAGTTTATTTCACATCCATAAAATCAACATTTTACAATCAAATACAAATATATAAATATACAAACTATTGTACAACATGTAATGACAAAATATATTGTACAACAGCAAACAACAAAAAATATAAGTAATGTGTATTGCATGGATGTGAGGGACCAGAAAAGGCCATTGGCCTGTCTAGGCCGGCTTTACATTGGTCTCCCCTTGATATTGGTATGAAATTTGCTATGAATATCTTATCATGGAATGTGCATTGCATCCAAATGTAGGGCAAAGTCAAAAGTGAAATGTTTCAAAATGCACTTATTTTGTCAACAGAGTGCCTTCCTTGGCTTGAATGGGGGTGAGGTGGTCATGCATTCAAGCCACGTTTTAATCTTCAAACAAAAGGAAGGCATACTGTTGACAAAATCAGTGCATTTTGCAACATTTCATTTTTTTTTACTTTGCCCTACATTCGGATGTAATGCACATTCCATGATGAAATATCCATAGCAAATGTTTTATCAATGTAAAGGAGAGGATTCACGATTTCCAATGATACACAATTTATGAATGGTAATAACGTAATATAGGCATTCAAGCCACGTTTTAATCTTCAAACAAAAGGAAGGCCCTTTGTTGACAATATCAGTGCATTTTGCGACATTTCACTTTTTACTTTGCCCTACATTTCAGGCGCGGATCTACGGGGGGGGGGGGGGGGGGGGGGGTTTAGGGGGTTTAAACCCCCCCCCCCCCCCCCTTGGGCTGCCAAGTGAAAATGTATCAGTGAAAAAAGTGACAAAAAATCACTTACGGGGGTTCAAAATAGCAAAAAAAAATCGCCGCTTCGCGGCTATAAGTGAAAAAAGTTAACGGGGGTTCAATATAGCAAAAAGAATACGCCGCTTCGCGGCTCGTGGACGATGCTCCGCATCGTCATTGGGTCAACCCCCCCCCCCCTTAGCAAAAAGCTAGATCCGCCCCTGCATTTGGATGCAATGCACATTCCATGATGTAATACTCATAGCAAATGTTATATTAATGTAAAGGGGAGAATTCACGCTTTCCTTTTCTAAAAGCAAACTGTTTTTCATATAAAATACTATTTGTACATATAAAACTAGTCAATTGACTACATAACATCTTTTCAAATAATTTGCTAAAATCTGATAAAACGAATATTGGTCTATAATTATTCAAAAGAGATTTATTGCCTTTAAAAAAAAATGGAATCACCTTTTGAGAGCATCAGGGAATATTCCATTTTCAAATGATAAGTTAATAATATTGCACAAAGGTGTAACAATTAAATTAATTGACTGTTTTAGTACCTTAGGATGAACTCCATCATACCCAGGACTTTTATTTACATCAAAATTCATAACCACATCAATAATATCTGCATTTGTAACAGGGAATACTGACTCATCATTATACACGTTAGTATCAATACTTTGCTGTAGTTCTTGTCCAATTGTACTAAAATAAGAATTAAATGTATTGACAATTTTTTCACCATCAATTTCAATATCATTTACACCATGCTTCAATGTTTTCTTATTCAAAATCATGTTTATAAGTTTCCATGTTGCTTTCACATTATTACGAGCAATATCAAATTTGGAATCATAGTATGCACGTTTATTTTCCCGAATTAAATTATTCAAAGCATTTCTACATGTTTTATATGCAAGTTCATGTAAAGGAGTTGAAATTCTTAAGTACTTCCGATATAACAAGTCTATTACCTCTTTTGTTACCCAAGGCTTATCTGCTTTCTTTTTCTTTTTAACAAATTTAACAGGGAAACATTCATCATAAACCTCTCTATATAACTTTTAAAAATAGTTATACCTTTCATTCACATCATGAATTAAATTTAGTCGTTTACATCTAACTTTCTTCAACTCATTACAAAAGTGTTTTATATTTTCTTCATTCAAATCAACTTTAGGAACTTCATCATCGGGCACGGAATCAAACATGTTTGATTTCAAAATAATGCATGGTGTTAATTGATCACTCACATCCGTAATAATTATTCCGCATTTTAAAACTTTTTCAGAATAATTATAAAATATATTATCTAAAGTTGATGCAGTATCTTTTGTTATTCTAGTCGGCTTATAAATATATGGTAAAAATGATAGAGTAACAAAGCTATTAAAAAAATCCATTACATTCATAATTTCATCCTTTTTCAAAAAAATCAACATTAACATCGCCCATAACAATACATTCTTTTCTTTCTTGCACTATCTTATTCAACGATTCTTGAAGTTGAAGTAAACAATTTATCGGATTTTGACCTGGAGGTCGATATACAACAGCAACTATAACATTTTTCACATTATTACGTAATTCAATAAACACACTTTCCATATCATCACTAAAAATATCTAAATCCAAACGTCTACAAAACCTTAAACTAGCATTAATATATAAACCAACTCCTCCTCCTCTTTTATTTCGGCGACAATTTCCAACAAAGCTATACTGAGGAATACAAATTTCTTATTCTTCTCCTTGTTTTAACCATGTTTCACAAACTCCAATTAATGATAATGGTTTATTAAAAACATCAAGACAGTTTGTGAATATATCAACATTTTGTTTTAAACTCCGACAATTAAATTGGGCAAGAGATAGCGCACATTGTTCAAAGTTTTCCAAGATACGACTAAATTCCAAGGGAGTGTAATATTGATTTTCAATGAGGTCACCAGTATCATCATCAAGTATTAAATCAGATTGATCGTCCACTTTACACAAGAAACAATTTCTACACGTTACATTATTTTGCCTGTTGCACAAAATACAACTATATTCAGATGACATCAAAAAGACAGACAACAAACAACGTCAAATAATACTATCTTAAAAATACAGCGAATACAATGTATAGTTCACTATGGCTGTATACACATGGGAAGAATATAAATTTATTATCGAAAGCTAAATTTACAAGACATAGCAATTATTTATTCAAATTTCGGAGTTCAGATTCTTAGTCCTAAGGCACAACTGTAGACTTCCGGTATATATCATGGGAATATGTATTGTCTCAATAAGTGTCAATGTCAATATCATGATAAGGTCCGGTTAATATGTAAGAAATGTTTGGTATAGTTCATATCTTTGAAAGATCACTCACCGACCGGATTCTTTTCCTGACAGATCTCCCGTTCGTTGCCTTCAGCAACAGGATGATCCTGCCGTCGGTCGACCATGCTGCATCTATCTTGTCATTTTGTGTGGCTTCTTCTTTCGCTTTGTATAGGATGGTCATATTTCTTACAGTCAGATCTTCTTCTATGCCTATGTGGGTACCTTTCAGCTTTCTACGGTTCTTCAGGATTCTCTCTCTGGTGCGGTATGAAGTACACCTCACTATGATAGGCCTCGGTTTGGCAGCGCTCCTCCCAGTTGTTTCATGTGCTCCTGCAGCTGCTGGTGCGCCGACACGATGAGATCTGCCAATCTCATTCTGCTCCAGGTGTAGGTCTAGCTTCTCTTGAGCCAGATCGAGGACCAGCTTGTCGGTGTCCTCTCCTGGGTTTTCAGGTACGCCGTAAACCCGAACATATGTTCGTCGGGAGTATTGCTCTGCCTCGTTTGAGTCTGCCTTCAGCTTATTGATGCTGGCCAGGCTGCTTTCTTGTATTTCATGAAGTCTGTTGATAGTGTCTGTCTTTGAGCGCAGCTGATGCTCTAGTTCTAAGATGCTGCTTTCAGCTTTCTCCAATTTCTCACGCAGGTCCTGCGTCTCACGTTTCATCGACTTCGTGAATGCTAGCTGGAACATCTTACTAAATTGTTTACTATCAAAAAAGTTCTGGACTCCGTCTGCTATGTAATCATGGTTGTCATATGATTCAGTCTCGGGTTCAGCAGTAGAAGCAGCAGCAGTGTTTTTCTTTGCTTTACTTACTGGCATTGGGCCGTATGCATAAAACGTAGCAATTGCTTATAAGCAATTGCTTCAAGCACAAGCAAGAGCTTGTCAAGCAAAAGATCAAGTTCAAGCAATTTCTTAATTTCGTATGCATAAGCTTTTGCTTGTGCTGAAACCTTTTGCTTACACTGCCTAAGCAATTGCTTACGTGTTGAACAAAGCATCGTTACGGTTGTGCGAACATCGCACTGCATGACAACAAAGGGGATTCGTAGTGTATGCAAACGTCGTGTAGTCCCTTGCATAGCAGCTTTCCCTGGTCGTGCCCGACCTGGCAACAGTATTTTTCTTACGCAAATATTTTCAAATCATGAACAAAATTGCCTACATGGATATAAATGTCTAAAATAACAGCCATTTGATTAAATATGTAATCACAAAATAACCTCTGGAACCAGGAGTTCTAAATCATCCTGAAACGGTATGAAAACTTGATTCTAAAACGCGAATGTCCTTAGTAAGCAAGAGCTCAAGCTGGTCTGGGGGTGCTTGAAAAAAACGCAAGCAATTGCTTATCAAGACAAGTAAAAGGTTCGTTTTATGCATACGGTTTTAAGCAATTGCTTGTTTGGTTTATAGCAATTGCTTACGAGCAGTAAGCAATTGCTTGTGCTTGTAAGCAAAAGCTTTTACTTGCAAGCAATTGCTTGTTTTTTGTGCATACCGATTCAAGCAAAAGGCTAGCACAAGCAATTGCTTGTTTTTATGCATACGGCCCATTGTGAGTGAGTTTGTTTACCTTTTTTAACTGAGTTTATGAATAGCCTTGGTTTGCGGGCAAGAGGCAGGTTTATCAATAAATAGAAGTGGGTATAAACTTTCAAACGGCTGGATCCACGGTTGAAAAGAAAGTGAGCTATTGGTATCAAAGGCTTGTTGGATTTAAGTTCAGGGCTCAATAGACAGTGTCAAAAGTGACTATTGTTACTCTTTCAAAAGGAACGTTGGTCTCAATAGAATAAAAAGTCTCTGGTCACTGCTAGATACATGTATGTTCAAATGATGTTTGTTCTTAATTCTAGCAAATCGCTCACACAGAGTTCTACAGGGTGTCTCAAAAAGAATGGTACAGTCAGGAAAAAAAATATTAAAATATGATAATGATAATTTTGTTAGGTTATTTGGTATCATATTACAGAGAAAGACTTGTACTTTTAGATGCCCTTTGAATGACGTATTTCCATTCAGCGGATCTCAAATTATATCTGATTGTATACGAAAATACAAAAACCTAATTGTGCCGATTTGCGTATTTGCACTGAAAATGGCGTTGGACATTCGTTGCACGCATTTGGACTTCTCATTAACACTTATGATATTATTACAATGTAATAATGGCTAGAGTATAATTGTATTTATCACTGCTGACGCTGGAATGGTTTACAGTGGTTGCACATGGTACAATCTCCCCAAAAAGCAAGTTTTCTGGATAGAGTTCTTCCAAATTTACCTTGCTTCAAGATTCTGTTTGCCTCATTTTCTTGCACTTTTGCCAGTTCAGAATGGTGTCGCAAAGCTGAATGCGTTTGCCTTGTTACTGTTGTCTTTTAAATGATTGTAGACATTTGTGAGGCTTTGCATTTACATATCAAGACCATAAAGAGAGTTTACTCAATGGATAGCAGATTTTAAAGTGTATCAAAGGCTCACATTGTAATAATACTCATTAATGCTCAAACACTACTTCAGTAGACGAATCGTTGAAGAATTTGTAAAGCCTCTGTTGATCGAACAAAAGGCGTTAAATCTAATTAAATGTAATTCAGACATTGGTACCAAAACACCTAATAGTCCGGCAGCATGTCCACGTAAATAAAGTCCCGTGGGATTTTTTGTATGAACCACCCATCCAAATGTCTCAAGGGCAACCCGAAGAACAATAAAAAACATGTTGGCAATCTGAAATCCCTGGCAGATGAGAATTGTGAGGGAAGAAAAAAGGAAAACAACACAATTTTACTTGGTAGACCTTTTTATTTTTAGGGGTAGGTCAATGTTGGTGTAGAGGGCGCTTCAAAATATAACATTTTTGCGAGGTGATGAAAAACTTAGTGTAGATCGAAGAATTAGCATGTAATGTTAATTATACAACAAACTTTATTTGGTCGAAATCGGTTCAGAAACGGCTGAAATATCCATCAATATATTGTTCATGATATATGTGAGGAACCAACTTTTATTCGATAATTCAAGAAATTAGGATTAAATCATTACACAGTTTGAAAATGCACTAAACATTTTTTTTTAATTGTTTTTGATGGGATCTCTATTGGTATAATTATATTTACCAAGCATCATATTTACTATGATTCTATTTTTGATCAAATTATGGTTGATACTTGAGGTGTCTGGAGGGCGCCCTGTTATGTTAACAACTACTTTTCTAAATAAAAACAGCCCTGTTTCTTAGTATGATTTGTTTACCATTGAAGCATCATTTAATAATAACTGTTTGTTTTAACGAAGGCTGACATTCCTGCTAGTAGCTCGGCACTGTGAGCACCATGCGACAACCATCTGCTTTTGTTCTGCATAAGCCTTCACCAGCATCCTCTTAATTGTCTTCACATGGGACAAGAGTAGTTTCAGTGGGACCTTTGCTATTTTTGTAGCATCTGTTATGTGGTAGGCGACGACTGGCTGACCACCCTGCCCTCTGTCACGTGTGACACCCTTTAGAGAGGTTGGAATTACATCATAGCGATCAAAGACCATGTGGACTTCATCGGTATCACTGTATCTCTCCAGGATACGGGTCGTGAACTGATCAGCCAGCTGGTTACAGTATAGGGTTTTGTCGGGCTTTTGTAGTGACGGGACATATGCCTTGGCATCGACAACAATGTACTGAAGTATATCAGATAATGCGCTGGGTACGCGGTGATGGTAACTTCCCAGAAATCAACAGACGCCTAGGTGACGCACGAGACTCTCAAACGGAAGCATGCCACATGGCACAGAAAGATCTAGGTACCAAGAAACTGTCAATGCCACAATGTGAAAGCGACTCAAGGTACGTTATCAGGTGAACACGCATAACCTCAGTATAGCCCAACACACAGTCAGCATGTTCCTGTCCAGGTACCAAGTCAGCAACAAGAAGTCACATTCTCTCAGGATGATGCGTGAAATGCCACAGCAGCTTGCAGTTGGAGTGGCCACTAGGCAGGCTATACGAAGCAAGAAAATCGTCAACATCCTGAATGGATTTGGCATGTCAGTTGGATATACACGATTCCCGCGGTTGGAAGGGCAAGTTATGACTTTTGTCCTGCAGCGAATAAATTAGGCCAACGATGGTTTTTACGTACCACCAGATGTTGTACAGGGGAAGACATATCTTTCGCAGTAGACAACGTTAACTTTGCAGAATACACTCCCGATGGGAAGTGCACTTTGCATGGGACAGCAATGGCAATTTACCAAAGATGCCAACATGACGATGAGACGCCTAGACTAGACTTCAGATTGTTCCCTTCCAGATGTTACCTGACTGATGGGTCCCAAAATATCGTTTACAGTCAAACCTGTGTATAATAACTACCAAAGGAAAACAAGAAAAATGGCTGCTATATAAACAGGTGACCTTTATAGACCAGTTCATTAAATAACATACAGTGAAACCTTTGTATGGTCACCTCCCAAGGGAAAATAGAAATGTGGCCGCTTTAAACAAGTGAACTTTATAGACAACTTCCATAAAACAGTGTATAGTGACCACCCGAAGGAAACAGGTATAGTGTATAGTGACCATCCAATGCAGACAAGAAGTGTGGACGCTATAAACAGGTAACCTTTTTAGACAAGGTCATATAGTACGGTTAACCTGTTTAATTCCGTATACAGTACTAGTAGCCGCCTATGCAATTGAAAATATGTATGACTTTTGGCCTAAATTTGGCCAAATAACAACAAAAACAACAAAACAATTTGGCCAAATGTGTATAATTTGGCCAAAATTTGGCAAATATTTGGCGAATATTTTGCGAAAATGTTGCCAATATTTTGGCCAAAATGTCCCTATAATGCCACCATACTATAGAGTGATTTGTAAAAAAAAATATCGAGGTGATTTAAATCGTGATTCAAATCAAACCTAGAGCCTCAGGTTTATTCGATGATTTTGTTTAAATATATAAAATCCTTAAACTTAAAAGATCACATGCACAATTTTGTATTGTACAGGTTTTGGTTGCTAAAGTTCAGTCTTACCGAAACGAAACTATCCCTTTAAGTACCAATTATTGCGAAATAGGGCTTGTCTTCAAAGCTTAGTCAAATATGTATTATGAAGCGAACCCGATCTTTGTTCTGCCCCTATGCAAATTATCTTGACAAAATATGTAATTATCCAAAGCAATATTACATACCCCCCTCCCACATCCTCCCCTCGGGCGCTTCGCTCCCTCGCATCATCCCCCACTTCTCAAAACAGATCAACGCCACTGCCGTCATGCGTCCAAAGAGTCGGTTAACCAATTCATAAAATGGTGGCATCTAGCTTCTATTTTTTTACTTTGTACACAGTTATAACTTTCCACTCGATAGTTACAAATTCAAACACATAAATCGTAGATATCTTTTTGACGAAAGGGAAATTCGAGAAAAAAACTGTTCCATGCTCCTATTGGTAACATGAATACAACAATGTATGAGAGAACCACTTGAGTTCCAAGTAAGTTTTGTGGATTTGGACAATGTTACTAGATCCATTTAAGAAAAACGAGGAGACTAAGAGCGGCCACACCTTCCTCATACATGTACCCAGTCATTGCAACTACCCCTCGATCCCCCCTTCTCCGCGAGTGATAATCACAAACTTGTGTTTGTTATGTATTTCATATCATTAGTTTATTGATGATTATGAAACAATAACATGAAGAAAATTATATCTAAGATATTTTTTATTCATCGTCGTCATTGTATTTTATTTATATTTAGTAATATTTAGTGAGAAATCGATTGCATGTCAAAGAGTTTACATTATCGCTTTAAGTTCCCCCAAATAAAACATAGGTTTGCGAAGATCAGTCGATCAGATGACCTGCATTTAGTGCCTTATATTTTATATTTTTATATTATGGTATAATCGGTTATCCCATGTTGATTACGTTAGGTTGTTTTTCGAGCACTAGCGCTATATACCAGTAACATCCGAGAAAATATTACAAATAACAGGAAGGTTGTCTGGTTTCGTTTCTGGAAAGATCCGGTTGAGTTTAAATAACAAGGATAAAATAACATAATCATACAATAACACAATTCAGGATGAGGGGGTGCAGGGGCCACGTGCCCCACCCCTACCCTTTTACCCTTTTACGTTAATTTATACGTTGAAGCATGGTTTTCTATTGTGTTCATAATTTGGGGATCTTTATTTTCTTTGTTTGTCAACTCAAAGTGCCGCCCCCTCTGTTATAAATTCCTATCGATCGGCCATTGATAAATGTATACCCAGATCATAAGGCTTTGTCTTTGTTTTTCTTATGTTTCGTGTTTTGGGCCTGCGAAGGGAAGAATCCCGTCCCCAGGTTTACACTTTCTTATCACTTCCTCACTTCCCTGTGTCTATAATTGTGAAATCAGATTGTAAATGGGTCACGAACATAGTTTTGTCATTGTTAGATCTGAATAACAACTTTGGGAAACCCATCAAAAAAAATGAAAATAATATTTTGTTTTTATACCCGACAGTTATGCCGAAACATACAACTGTATGTATTTATATATGTAGTAAATTGCAAGAAATAATCATAAATGATTGGAGAGTAAGAAATTATAGCGTCACTTTAAACAATGTTCAATGTTCAGAAAAATCTATGTCGATTTGTTAATAACCCAATGGTTTGTTTCTCGTGACTTATTTTATGGCACTTATACAGTAAATCGTGATTAATTGACCTTTCACCACAAAACAATCTTTATGTCGCTGCAGCCTGAGAAGGTCAAGAGTGATCTGTGCGCTGAAAGCACCATTTGCAAGCAGTTGTTTGAGGGATTCGTCAGCTGTAACCAGCTGGCTGATCAGTTCACGACCCGTTACCATGTACCCTGGAGAGATACAGTGATGCCGATGGTCCACCTGGTATTTGTTCGCTATGATGTTCCTAATATACCTCTCTAAATGGTGTCACACGTGACAGAAGGCAGGGTGTTCAGCCAGTCATCGCCTACCACATAAAAATGCTACACAAATAGCAAAGTTCCCACTGAAACGACTCTTGTCCCATGTGAAGACAAATATGGAGCTCACTGGCTATCTTGCTAAGACAATGCTGGTGAAGGCTCATGCAGAACATATAGTGAATGTGATGCTTGATAAATATAATTATACCAATAGAGATACAGTACCATCAAAAGCAATAACAAACAAATGTATGGTACATTTTCAAAAATGTGTTAGAATTAAATATTTTCTTAAATTATCGAATAAAAGTTGGTCCGTCACATATATCATGAACAATATATTAATGAATATTTCAGCCGTTTCTGAACCAATTTCGACCAAATGAAGTCTGTTCTATAATTAACATTACATGCTAATTCTTAGATCTACACTTAGTTTTTTTTATCACCTCGCAAAAATATTATATTTTGAAGCGCCCTCTACACCAACATTGACCTACCCCTAAAAGTAAAAAGGTCTACCAAGTACAATTTTGTTGTTGTTTTTTTTTCCTTCACAATTCTCATCTGCCAGGGATTTCAGACTGCCAACATGTTTTGTATTGTTATTTGGGGTGCCCTTGAGACATTTGGATGGGTGGCTTGCTTTCATACAAAAAATCCCACAGGAATTGTCAGGCTCCTTGACTATAAGCACCATATTTATCCAATTTAATAATTGCTTAATACATGCCACATTTTTGCTCTAAAAATAATTACATGTTGGTAAATCGTTTAATGCACAGCACGTAAATTGACACAAAGTGGATCTTTTGACATTTTTGCAAACAAATGATCATATCTCACGACTTATATATCCAATTAAGCCGAGATAAAAAACCATCGGGAAGCCTGATTATTTGTCTTTAATATGACACCAAATATGTATGTTTTTCAAATTATCTTCATACCGTAACAAAATATTTTCCAACTGTACCATTCATTTTGAGACACCCTGTACACATGGGACCAGCATCAAGATCCAGAGAATCCAATGCAGAATTGAAATCAACTTCCAGTCTAAAATTGTCAATCTTCCCAGTGTACACATGGTAAATTGATCTTTGACAAATTTCAAATCAACCTCGTGCGGAACCGCGTAATACGTCATATACGCTCCGTGAAAACTCGACTAAATGTTCGATTTTATACAAGTCGTAATATAGCCAGAGCGTGGTCTTTGACCAAGTCGCTAATTCACAAGGATTTGCTGAATGGTTTGGGGAAAAAAAATTCGCTTTCACCCATCCGTGTCCATCAACCTCTGAAATGGACCTCAATGGCATTTCGCACCTTTTCTGAAATGACCCTTTTTAAACAGTCAGGACCACTTTCGCAAAACCGCTATCGGCCAAAATAGCGGAAAACCACTATTCCGCGATTATCACGTGATACGCAGTATTGCGTCATGTTCGATTCCATGTGTTGTGGCAATGGGGATATTTGTGCAACGACTACATTTAATTAAATTACATTTATTTTCGCCCAATGTTCTGGACAGATCATCTAAATAGTAAACGTGTAGCATCCTTGCTAATTAAACTAATGGTGTGTAGTTTGTCTAAATGATCTGGCCAGAACATTTTAAGAAAATATTGCTCGATTATGCGGGTTCGTTTTTTCAAATAAACGGTTGATTCGCGCATAGACTTACGCGACAGGTGTTTGATGCCGTACGAACTGGTACGGCGCGAAATAACGAGAAAAAAAGGAGGGAGCGTGTGAGAGAGGCGTATAGCTCGGCAAGATAAGAGAACGGCAAGATACACTTAGCACGCGGAAGGCGAGAATGGTGGACACAAAGCTGCATATGTGTACTATGCACTATCGCCACGATATAAGCGCCATCTAGCGACATTGATTGGAGAATAGTGGGAAACCGCTATTTTCACGATAGTGGAAAAGCGAAAGTAGTCCTGACTGTTAAAGAAAACGTCGAAACCTGTGAACCTGAAAAGGTACCCCTTTTTGGTGTTTGTGTGATCAGTGCTCGAAAAACCAGTCATGTTGGGAGTGAAACCTTCCCCCCCCCCCCCCCCCCACCACCCTGGCTGAAAGTCGGCTTGGCCCACACATACATACACAGGGGCGTAGACAACGGGGGGATGACATGTACAATCACCCCCCCCCCCCCCCCCGGTTTTAGGAAAATAATTTTTGTGCGTGTGTGTGTTTGAATGGATGTGTATGTGTGTCTGTGTAGGTGCGTGTGTTTGTGTCTGTGAGTGGTATAAAATGTATGAGCTAAGACTTGTTAATTCTAACATTCAAAATCTAATTTATACATCCAAGTTTTCGCTGCGCGCTACGCGCGCGAACAGATAAGCACAGTTTGTAGTGTAAATTGTGTATGGTCTGGGGTGAGCACTTTTTCTCTACAGGGCATGCAGTTCCCGTGTGCCTACATTGGCATTGCTCTCGCAGATTGTGTGACGTGCACCAAATTGCACAATTTCAAGTATATAAATGCAACATCTTAACCGTGGGAAGGGGATACCCCCTCCCAAAACATCCCCCTTTGGCTCTGCCCCAGCCCTCGGTCGCTTCGCTCCCTCGGCACTCCACCCCTCCCACATCCCCCCCCCCCCAAAAAAAAAAAAAAAAAAAATCATAACACGCTTTCCCAGATATAATCAATCTTAACTCCCGAATTTCCTATCTATAGGTATGCACCATATTGCACAATTTCAAGTCCAAAATTGCAAAAGTTCCCTATGGTGGGAGGGTTGACACCCCCTCCCAAACCCTCCCCCACTCAGTCGCTTCGCTCCCTCGCATTATCTCACTCTCACTCGGCTCAAAGTTGGCAACCCTGTGAGTGTCGTTGGGCATGAGCCCCTGCACACAAACAAAATTGTGAGCGGCCCCCTTAGGTCTTTGCCCGATTTGGCCCCAATTCCCTCGGTCTCGAAACATTTTGGCAGGTCGTCTCGGCCGGGGACAAATTTCATCCCCCCCAGGTGTAAGAACCTGTGTACGCCACTGTACATACATTACACTACTGCTTATATATACTGTTCAGCCTGCATTGCACAAATAATGTGTCAGACCCATATTAAAGACGCTTGGAACACGAGATGATATTGCGTGATGGGATTGTAAAATGGTCATACCATGGTATGACCTTTTACAAAGTACATGTGGCCTTGCCCGGTTTGTGGATATATCATACGTTGCCATAACTACGCAGCTGAAACGTCAGATACATTATGCTGTACTAGTTATGCATGTTGAATGATTTTGTGATGGGGTCACGGCGGTGAGTTTACGCTAAGCTCTCCATTAATTTGCCTAGTCAGGCAGCAGCTATACAGGGATGTACGTAGACCGATTTTTTTTTGTTAACTTATTCTTCTTCTTCCGTTTTGGTACAGTCCACCAGCGCGGTGTATTTTCGTACCTTGTGCATATGTACAGTGTGGTGCTCTGTGATGCTAACTACGTGTGCAAATCTTGTGCGCTCTAATGAATTAGGATCCTCTGCACCTCCTGTTTAAAATGGTCAGGCGAGATGCATATGGTGGATTCTGGCAGGGATTCCAAAGTCTTATTGCATGAGGTAAGAATGATGTTTGGTATGTCTGGGTGCGTGCAAATGGAACTTGGAACCGCTGGCTGTGACCTCTGAGGGAAGCGCTGGCACGGGTGACTGGTATGATGTAGACGTTTGAAGGAGTATCAACCAGAGAGTTGACCATCCGATGTATCATGTATACTTTGTACTGAGCTCTCCTTTCTTGGAGTGATGGCCACTGTAGTCGTGTCAGCATGGCTGCTACACAGCTGGAGTATCTGTAGTCGCTGTAGACAAAGCGAGCATATCTTCGCTGTATCATTTCAAGCTTCTGGATGTTTGCTTGAGTTGATGGATCCCAGATCTCACAGCCATACTCAAGAATGGGGCGTAGTAGGGTTTTGTAGCAGAGTATTTTCACATGTCTTGGGCAGGACTCAAGATGTTTCTGTAGGAAGGCTGTCGTGGAATTTGCTTTTTTTGGAAAGTTGGTTGATGTGATCGTTCCACTTCATGTTCTGCTGCATTGTTACGCCAAGGTACTTTGATGGGGTGATCTTTTCCAGAGATTTGTGGTGTATGTTGTAGGTTTGTTGGACTGGTTTCTCTTGTTGGTGACAGACATTGCCTTGCACTTCTGAGGATTGAAGTCAATGAGCCAGTCTGCTTTCCATAGTTGTAGCGAATCCAGATCTTCTTGCAGTTTTCTGGCATCCTCCTGAGTCTTGATCTTACGACTAGGAGGCAGTCGTCTGCAAATAGTCTGGTGGTTGTTGTTGAGGAAACGCAGTCAGGAAGGTCATTGATGTAGAGGAAAAACAAGAGAGGACATATGACGCTGCCCTGGGGGACTCCAGATGTCACACAGACTGTTTCAGAGGTGCATCCTTCAAGGACAACTTGCTGAGAACGATCATGTAGAAAATCTTGGATCCAGTCAAGAGTGTGGTTGTGAATTCCATAGTACTGCAGTTTGTGGAGGAGGCGAGCATGTGGAACCTTGTCAAAGGCTTTAGAAAAGTCTAATAGAATAACATCTTGTTGCTCTCCTTTCATGAGATCTTCGGTGCAAAGGATGAGCTGAGTGATGCATGACCTTTTTTTACGGAAGCAATGTTGAGCGTCGGTTAATATATGATTCTTGTCGAGATGGGCCATGATGCTGCTACAAACAATGTGTTCTAACACCTTGCAGGAAATAGATGTGAGAGAGATTGGCCTGTAATTGCAGCAGTGTTGTATCCGAGTCCACCCAATCCGAGTCCGAGACCGAGTCCGAGTCCAGACTGTCCGAGTCCGAGACCGAGACCGAGTCCAGACCATCAGAGTCCGAGTCCGAGTCCGAGTCCAGACCATCCGAGTCCGAGACCGAGTCCGAGTCCAACTATTTTTTTTTTATTAATTATTTTTATTTTACATTGATTCATTTTCTTTTCCAAAAGGCAATTGATCTATCACTCGATCAAGTGATTAACCCTAGATATGTGTCACATAATATGCACTCATTAAAGGGGTAGTTTAGTTTTGGTAGAGAGGGCGCTGCACATCACAATTTCTTTGTGAGGTAATGAAAAACTGAGTGCCGAATTTGAGAGAACATGCAATTTTAATGGCAGAATAAACTTTATTTGGTCAAAATCGACTCAGAAACGGCTAAAATATCAATAAATATATCTGATTTTATAATTATTTGGGGCCCAAATAATTAGATGATTTTTAGAAAAAAAAAAGAAATGCTTGCACTTTTTCAAAAATTTTCAAAAGCGTTTTTTAAATAGTTGTTGATGATCTCGCTATTCAATCATTATATCAATAAAACATCACATGCATAATTTTGTATGAAAAATGGTTAAAAACCAATGCCTTTTTAAAAAGCGCCCTCTTGTGTTTTAATGGCTGTTTTTTGAATGATAACAGGCTTTTTACTTAGTCGTTTGTAATTTTGTATACCTTTCGAGCATGGTGGAGTTATAACTATTAGTTTATAATGTTACTGTGCATGTTTTGGCTACTAAAGTTCAGCCTTACCAAAACTAAACTACCCCTTTAAGGGCTCCCCGGCACTCACGTTTTTTTTTAACAGGCCCTTTTGGGCCAGTAGATTTGTTTCAATTATTGTATGGGTATATTCGTTGTATTACTTATTATGGCGTTATGAAGGGTAATACAGTCACCCGACGTTGTGAGATATTATGTATGCGAGCGAACGGAGCGAGCTAGAAAATTTTACCTATTTCACAGCGGAAAATTGCCATTTATTTCAATTACTGTATGGCTATATTCGTTTTATTACTTATGATATGGCGTTATAAAGAGAAATACAATCACCCGACGTTGTGAAATATTTTGTATGCGAGCGAGCGGAGCGAGCTTGAAAATTTTACCTATTTCACAGCGGAAAATTGCCATTTGTTTCAATTACTGTATGGCTATATTCGTTTTATTACTTATGATATGGCGTTATAAAGGGAAATACAATCACCCGACGTTGTGAAATATTTTGTATGCGAGCGAGCGGAGCGAGCTTGAAAATTTTACCTATTTCACAGCGGAAAATTGCCATTTGTTTCAATTATTGTATGGGTATATTCGTTTTATTACTTATGATATGGCGTTATGAAGGATAATATAATCACCCGACGTTGTGAAATATTATGTATGCGAGCGGAGCGGAGCGAGCTTGAAAATTTTAGCAATTTCACAGCGGAAAATCCCCAAATCCCGGAGAAAATGAGGGAGAAAAGAGGGGAAAGGAATACATGAAAAAAAGGGACCCGCATGTCTAAGGATTTTTTTAATGAAAAGGGGACCCATGTCTAAGGATCTTTCTTGAAAAAGTCACCCTTCCCAGCGGCACATCCCCGTATACCCAATATACGTGAGTACCCCCCCCCCCCCCCCGGGTGTTTGATAGCCGAACATTTTCAGAATCACGGTGTCAATTCATAAAAAAGACCTATCAAATATAAGCTTGGGCTATTTGTTATGGATATGTAACTTCCGTGTCCATTCGATTCTCACAAATGTGATTTTTTGTTCACTTTCTTGTTGGCTGTCAGTTCATTCGCTATCTCTTTTTCAAGCAACAATCGCTTGGTGGATTGGATAGAATATTTGGCTTGTTTCTTGCAGAATTATAGCACAGAATAGCCAATATACAAGTATACAAAATATACGGAAATTGGCCGGTCTCGAGCTGGACTCGGCCCGAGTCATCGAGTCAACGACCTTCGAGTCCGAGTCCGAGGCCGAGTCCAGGGTCCCCGAGTCCGAGTCCGAGGCCGAGGCCGGCAATGCCGGCCTCGAGTCCGGTCTCGAGACCAAGACCGGCCTCGAGTCATACAACACTGAATTGCAGGCTTTGTTCCTTTCACCCTTCTTGAAGAGGGCAGTTACATCTGCCGCTTTCCATTCATCTGGTATAACCCCTTGCTGAACTGATGCTTGGTAGAGTGTTGTTAGGATCGGAGTGAGTTCATCGGAAAGCGTTTTCAGAAGTCTGGATGGGATGCCGTCTGGTCCAGTAGCCTTGTGGGGGTCGAGCCCATCTAGAAGATTCTTGACACCAGCTGGTGAGATGACTATATTTATCATGGATGGATATGGACAGTGCCCCTTTTCTGGAATTTTTGTTGTATCCTCATTGGTGAAGACAGAAGAGAAATTTTTATTAAGAATATTTGTCTTTGCTATGCCTTCGGTGTAAGTTATCCCATCTGAGGACTTTAGTGGAGATACACCAGAAGAGTCACATTTCTTGCTGTTGATGAATGCCCAAAATCTTTTTGGATTGCTTTTCGAATCAGGACTGATGATGTTACTTACAAATTGATTGTAGGCCTTGCGACACACAGTTCTAGTCTCTTTCTTCAGTTGTTTATAAAACATGAAGTCGTCCTCTGTACCAGATGGGCTTCTGGCCTTCTGGAACTGAAGTTTCTTTCGCCGAGATAACTTCTTTACCTGGGAGTTTATCAATGGTTGGCTATATCTTGTGGAGGATATCTTGGATGGTACATACT
Source organism: Echinarachnius parma (assembly GCA_037951105.1). NCBI lineage: Eukaryota > Metazoa > Echinodermata > Echinoidea > Clypeasteroida > Echinarachniidae > Echinarachnius > Echinarachnius parma. The sequence goes on from JBAMJV010000629.1 coordinate 56,443, forward strand.
TGTCTAAGATCTGCATGAGATTTGACTTAATAGAAGACCATATTTCAGGAACAGGACTGCTGCAGTCATAGCTAGCTTTGAAAGATTGTTGAAAGGCTAGGCAATTATCCGTCATGCCAACAAGATCAGCTTTCTTCCACAGACATATCTTGTGTGATATCGGTCTTTTTCTTGGAGGATACAGCAATGAATATGTCAGGGCAATATCATGGTCTCCAATGCCTGGAAGGGGAGAGCATCTACTAACGAGTGATGTATAAGATGTTTTGGTTCCTGATTGGGAAATTGACCATTTGTTTCATGTTACAGTTGTGCAGCATGTCGATGAAGCAGTTGTTCACGAGGGCAGGTACCTGGTTGCCGGTGGTGGCTAAGGTATTCCAGTCAACATCTGGTAAGTTGAGGTCGCCTCCCAGCCAAACAATTGCGTTTCTATGTTTCTGAATGACACTCTGGATAGATGAGCAGATCGCCTCCACATATTAACTGCCACTAGAAGGAGCACGGTACAAGGAACCAAGGAGGAGAACTCTAATAAATACAGCTTCGCAATGATGAGAGGTATATGACATATGTTCAAAGGCAATGTCATTCTTGACAGCAATCAGAACTCCGCCGAATCCATCGATGCGATCCTGGCGGACTACATCGTATCCTGCTGGAAATATCTCAGAGAAGAATATGGATGGGTTAAGCCATGTTTCTGAGCCGAAATTTACATCTGGATTGGAGGCATCAATTACGACTCCAAGTTCTTCTTTCTCGTTTTTAATGCCCTGAAAGTTGATGTTCAGGACACGAAAACTGGCTTTCTGTTTCTTTGAAGCAGCTGGATTACGTTGTATGTTGGTCACTGGAGATGAAGTGGCTGTGGGTACAGGGTGAGGTTCTGCATCACTGTCGGTCGAGTTTAGTGAAGACAGGCTTTCAAAAGGATTGCTGGTAGAAATTGATGAGGAGCTGTTGAAGAGGCTTGATGAGAATTGTGGCATACCACAGTTCACACATTGCCAGGAGACACTCGAGTTACACAGGGCTTCGTAGACGCAAGTTCACATATGCATGCATTCAGTGTGATACCATTTCTGACAGTCATCACATGCTACAGCACGTTGTCTCCACGCTACGGCTCCTGAACAGATCTGACATGGGTATTTAGGTGTCCTTGGGCCTGGATTCAATTCAACATCCAGTGAATTGACTTACAAGAGAAGGCTGAGGTATAGAGAGACATTGGCAAAATGTTTGCTACTGAAGGTGTAAGGATGCTGGTAAACATTTCCTCGAGGTGAGATGAGCAGACTGTTTGAAGTGGCTGGCGAGCACTGGTTGGTGCGAATGTTGTACATGTACATCGCATTGGCGCGAGATCGAGAGTGAGATTCATGTTCGTTGTCATCGATGATGGCAGTGAGTTTAACAAAGCATGAGGTAAATACAAAATAATAGAAGAGGCAGAGGCAGACAGTGTGGCAAGCCATATCTAACAGGCAGTCAAATTCAAGTGTCAACAGTAAAAGACTAAAATTGGCTTTTCAAAATCCAAGTCAAATATCAAATGATGCATCCCATTATGTCATAATAAGATCATACATTCAACAGTAACATCCGCTCTATGATTCAGATCAGCTCATCGATCGATCATAATAATATTAGACAAGCAATAATAAATGTGTACTTCCCTGCTCAAGTTTCCAACTCCAAAAGCCATAGATGGGACTGTAGTATAAACTGGGCAAAGTCCACCACTAAAACTCAGCTACATGAAAGTGGTCACTATTTTCCAGGAAAACACTTTGTTAACAATATTTCTATTTCACCTTTGTCCTTGAGTAATCATTAAAAGAAAGTAAGCCATGAAAGACTAATTTAGCAACCAAAAAGTGTAAATAAAGTCCAATGAATTTCAGAGCATTTCACAGAGCATCCACACAGTACAAATGGTTAATTGTTTCGAGGTTTAGCACTCATAAATCAGAACACCATATTCCAGACTATCTGTGAATATTCCATTCTATAACATTCTTTGTATTCTACCTAGAAATAAAGAAGCTTTTAAACCCCGTCTGGTGACGTCCGCATATTGCTTCTATATAAAAAAAAAAACCCGCGTATGTACTTCCACTTCCCTGGTTATATTGCATGACATATTAAGTGTTCCACAGACTTTGCGTGTACGCCAAACTGCCTGCGTTTGACGTGTGCAACTTAATGACCGAATAATCAATCAAGTACTAAAATATTCTATTCTTTGTTTCTTTTATTTGAGATTGTTAATTTGTAGCATGCATATACGGAATTGTATCCATACGCAGGTTTCACGTAAATAAGTTAATGACAGTTGTATTCTACCAATGAATCAACTAAGCAAGTGGCCAAAATGTAAACCATTGAAGGGACGATATCTTTGTTTTTTTTTATTCGTATTTTTTCCTTCAGAGAATCTAAATTACAGCGTTGTTCAATTCAAAATGTAATATGGGTGTCTTATTTATCCCCATCTAGGTACTGGAAATTTGTCAGATGATTTATAATTGGTGGACACCCTCTTTAGCAATTCCGGTCAGTTACTCTATATGTTTTAATTAAATTATATTCCGACATACATTTCACATTGACAATTCCACACATAGTGGGGCAGATTAGTAGATTGATAGTGCACTTTATGACAAAAGCGCCAAGTTTCGCACACATGTAGACTAGACCATTCTAAGCAAATTTGGATATCGAACCATCTCTGAACTGGCTCCTGTTGGCCATGGGCGCCTTTTTCTCAAAATGGCTGCCAGTGTAAACATGTTTAGCACTATATCTCAAGAACCGACAGACCGATTTGCACGAATCTAGGTACCTGCATGCACTTAGTGAAGACAATGATCTGGTCAAATTCGAGTGTCTTGAGGTCAAGGGTCAGAGGTCACATAACTAAGTAGACCTTTTTTGGCATATCCTGAGTACCATTTGACATATTGACAGCAAATTTGACCACTTATAATGCCATATGGTGACCATTTTCCAAAATGACCGCCATCTATGTTGGGTGATAACACTAGAACTTTAAATTCAAATATTAAATATATGATACATATAACATTATGCATGTCTGTGGGCAGTGTCGTATATCTAGGGGGTACAGGGGGCACATCCCCCCCCCCCCCCCCGAGAAATTAACAAAGAAAATACAAAAAAGGAAGAATCAATAAATTACAGACCTTGCACGCCCCCAGTAAGCTGTGTGACATAATCTATGACATAAATATATAAACATAACTATAAATCAAAATGAGCAAAGAAAAGTGTGCTACACCTAGAATCAAACCAGAGACCTCCAATTTACTAGAAAAGTGCTAGTGATGATTGTCCATCCCATAAATCCTTTTCCTTTGTCGTGCTAGTCACAAGCTAAAGAAACCTAGCACACACAAACTTGAAGGATATGGAAATCAAATTAGGAGTGTGAGCAAGGTATCACTGAGGCGATTCCGTTTTTAAATTCTTACTTGTGGAGAACTGGGTTTGATTCTCAGGGAGACCCAATGTAGTTAGCTTATTTCAATTAAAATGACCAAAGACGATAATCCAGCAACCAAAAATAGACAATGTATCCATCTTCTCAGCTTTACATTTGGCAACTTAATCTGTAATAATACATATATAATAGGTTGTGTATGACTTTGTCTATTTGTCTTCTGTACATGTGTTGTGTTTCAAATAACATTTTGTCTAATACTTATGATTCCTCTATACATAGCGTATCAACAAAACGGTACTCGAAGTTCAAAAGTCAATTATTTCAAAATTATATATTTGCATACCACAAAAGTGATGTGGTGCAAAGTGGCAACCATTTATCTTTTATTTTATATATTTTCTGAGTCAGCAGTGCCACGCATTGCTGAGTTCTTTGTTGTTGAAGAAGACAGGTGCGAAACCACTTTTTGCAAGTTTTGACTAATGAATACAACCCTCAAATCAGTGCTGCCACACTTACGTAGATACTTGTTTTGTGTGTTGTTCAAAACACCATCTTGCGTCGAATGTGGCACACACATCATCCAGGCCATGATGAAGAGATGAAATCACTTAATGTGCTTGATATGTTTCAACACAAGGAGTTACAACAATTAATGGACATTGGTGGCCGTTCCACTACATGATTACGGGCAATAATTACACTTTTCCCCATGTTCCGGATAGACTACTGCTGTGAGCGAAATGACGATGGACAGATGCCCTGTCTTGGGCCCACTAGATCTGTCTAAATACTCCATGCACCTGTCACTTAATTTCTCCTCCCACATACGTACTGACCATCTTTATGTATCAACGAAGGGTACGTACTCTCCTTTATTCATATAAAAGCAAAATTGTCCGATCTTTGACAACTTCCACAAAGTTTCATCCAACTGTCATTTTCTGACGACCGATATTAACATCATCACTTCATTCTTGTGGATGTCCGCCGGCGCACATGTTCAGTAACAATGTAATCAGTCATGGATGATTTAGTCAGGTTCACTATGTAAAGTTGTACACTTTTTGGGGGGATCTGTAAACCTATACATTTTTGGAATCTGTACCCTTAATAAAAAAAACTAATACAAAAAAAAACCCTTAATAAAAAAAATCTACTGGATGCAGGCTTGAGAGCTCATAAATCACACCGCAGTTCAGGCTCTTAAAGTGAGGTTATCACCTAACAGCAACATCACGACATGAGCCAAATAACAATCTTTACATCTATATCATTTGTAGGTATGGAAATATATTATTTTGAAAAAATTACCTTTTAACTTCGAGGACCTTTTGTATACGCAATATATTAGACGCATGCATATCCTCACTGGAAATAAAGAAGAAATCACCAACTGAATTTTATTGCCAATATGGCCAATATGCAAGTTGGCATGCAATGTATATCAACAGTATTCTTACACATAATAACAAAATTTACAAAGTAACTGAATTCAGACAAAATTATCAAACCAAAAGCGAAGATACAACTGAAAATAACTCGATATAAATGGAAAATGTAAGTAAAACATGTGATAATTTGTGATAATAACGCCTGAGGTAGTTGAGAAAGTGCACTTCTAAGTTCAGAGGGACTGTGGGTACATAGGGTGTATTTTCGATTTACTGAATTAGAACTAAAGCTATGGAGCAATTGGAATTGAAGATTTCATATTAGATGCTCTATGAACAAAACATATTTCAATGTAAATTATAATAACGACACGGTTGAGAGCAGAAACTACCATGACATGTTTATATGGCTGTATTTCCTGCGTCTGCTATCCATTCTGCTATTCCTCAAGGTGCATACATGTACCATGTTTTCTTTCAATTTGTCACATGGTTCTCAAAATTATTTTTTTGGCAATTATAATTAGCTTTGAACCTTTGACCCTTGACCTCATGACCCCCAAATTCCACCAGATCATCGTCTTCACTAAGTTCATGCAGGTACCCAGTTTTATGCAAATCGGTCAAGTACTTTTTTTAGATATAGGTACACACTGGCAGCCATTTTGAAAAATGGCGCCATGACCAACAAAGGTAAGGTCCGCGTTGACTCGGTATCTAAATTTCTTTATCTTCATGTATGCTCGATTGCACGCTTTATTACAAAGTGCACAATTCACCCGTATTGGCCCGCTAATCTGCCCCACTAACATTGAACTATAACTATCCCGCAATATAACGCCCGGAGTGGATTTATCGTACGTGACGATTGCATTGGAACACAAATTGGGTAGAATGTCAAGAAACTAACAACTTCAACAACAGTTTGTGAATCTAATTCTTATCACAATGTCAATAGTAGTAAAATAACTGTCAATAAATGGTCCGTTTGCGCTTGTTTATTTATTGCACAAAACGAAGAAATTGTATGAAAAAAAGACAAATGTAAACATATCATTAAAAATACTTATTGCATATTCTTAAAAGATATAATTACTATTATCACACATTTGTCTATTATTCCTATTGTTGTTGGCAGGTGTATTCAAGATAATCATAAATTGCTAAGACATGTATCATCATGTTTTACATTTAAACCCTTCATGGCTTTGTAAATACGATCATCTATAATGATGAATTGGCCGATTGATTGGTCCATGAGGTCATAATTGTGGGGAGGTATCGTGGTATATTGAACTTTATCCGCAATTGCTGCTCTCAACTCAGTTGTAGTAAATGGGTACCTGGCAGGAATTTATTCCTTGAAATGCCTGATGCGCTTGCTTGCCACGCTTGCAGGCAGCTCGGCTACAGCCAGAGTAATAATATACTGTACAGTATGATGCGCCTCGGAATAGAATGTCTAGAATGATGGCGCAATATAAATGCTTGTCTATTATTATTATCATCATCATGCATCATAGCTTGTTACGCGATATTTCAAGAACCAATTACGGTATACTAATCGATCTTGTCACATCTACGTTTGTTGAGGAGCCAATGATTGTATTTTAGGCTGTGAAATAAAATGTCACACAGATTGTTCGAAAAAAAAACCTGTGAATGCATTATATACGACACATTATTCCGCTGACATTGTTATACCCTCGCGCAAACGAAGTTTGAGAGTCAATGAAGAATGAAGTAAATGAAGAAATCAGCGTACGGTCGGGTGGGCGGGCGGTAGGTCGGTCCGTTGCAAACAATTTGTGGATCGACCTACTTTCACTGTTTTAGAGCAATTTTAATTAAATTTGGTACACTAATTGTTCTTGAGGTAAGGGTGTGCACCGTGGAATAAGGCGTTGCCATATAGTAGCAATAAATTTGCTTTAAAATGTCAGTGCTCCTTACAATATGTATTAATCACATTAAAGATATTTGTATACGACGCCATTAGTTTCTTTTGTCAGGTGTATTCAAATTGTAAACATAATTATCAAAGCATTTGTTCTAATATTATTTCTCCTTTAGCCTACCGAAACGTGTGATGAGGAAACTGCCGGACACTCAAATGCAGTTCCGTCTGTCATTCAGGTATTACTTGTTTTGAAATATACTCCGCAAAAAAAGAAACTGGACACTTGTATGAGACCAAATATTTCGTATTCATTAACGATAAAATATATGATATTGTATATCAAATTAAAGATAAAATTACCCTTTCAATATTCGCATGAAATCCAGATGAAATCATTCATGCATGACTTGTCACGGTCAATTAACCACACCAAGGTCTGTTTTCAAAAATAGCAAAAATGGAACATCCACTCAACCATATAAATGTTGATAAGCATAATCTAAAACGCTATATTCATGAGATGGCATAATTTTTCATTACAAATGTGACCTTTTCTATCTTCATCTCAATAAAGAGTATACATGAAGACAAATTGTGAACGTTATAGGTGTTATTTTCATCCAAAAGTAACAAAATGGGGAATTCCATGGCAAAGCTTTATTAGTCAAAACCACAGTTTGTGCCCTTATTTCAGCATGAAAATGGTATAAATTCTTCTCAAGAATTATGCCGTAGTCCAAAGATCTTCAAAACCTGAAGTCACCCTTGGTCAAACATTTGGGCAGTCTTTAACATGACATTTATCTAGGTAATTATGGTTAAAATTGCAGGGGACACATGAAATAGACAAGCTTCATGCCTGTAATACAGACCAGTATGATAATGCTCTCATAACCTGGCCCTGTTTTATTGACAAATTTGTATTTCCAGAGTTTGTTCATAACAATAAATTGAATAATGTCATAATTTACTTGCCCCGCTCATCTTGTTTTAAGTGAAACGCTTACTATCATTTCAGTCGAATGGTGTGGTTCTCCATTGTTTTGCTATTTTTGAAAACAGACCTTGCTTTAATTGACCATGGAATTTCATGCATGAACGATTACACCTTTAAGTTATACCCTGCATGTAGAGGACTAAATTCCCTTTAATTTGATATATGATCATGTACACTTTATCGTACATTAATATGAAATATTTCAACTTATACAAGTGTCCAGTTTCTTTTTTTGCGGAGTATACATTAGAACAATAGAACCTTCGCGAAATATTGGTTTTATGTTTCATGAGTAGAAAATAAAAATGCTCTTTGAAAGTCTAAACAAGGGCATAAGCCTACTATTAGCTTACTATTAATTCACTATTTATTTAGCTAATTATCAATTAAGGGTTGACACATGGCCCGGAAAGACTAAATAGTTATGGAAATTGTAAAATATTCTTTTTTATGGGTAATTATGGAATTTGATTTGTTCTATGTTTCCTCATAACTGCAATATAAATCAACAAATGTTATAATTTAGTTTGGTACAGAAAGTACTGATATAAGTCTTAGAACCTTGTTCAAAAACTGTCAGTGGTGAAAAGTCATGGAGTTCTTGCACTAAAATGGTCTTAGAACGTCAGGGAGTTTGACTTGAAAATAAGTTTATGAACAATAGTTGTACGAGCAAAGATGTATTTACCCATTCATAACTGATCGATTGTGAATTAATTCTCCATTAAACCAACTCCGAGTATTTTCTGGACCAGCCGTGGGCCCAGTTGCAGAAAGAAGTAGAATCGATTGAAAGTTACATTTATGTGTAAGTTAGATAATTTGCGTGTTTCAACCAATCATATATGGGCATATAGAACCCATGATCTGCCTTATTGTGATAAACAATTGAGTGTACCTCTTTCTGCACGAAGATGCCTTAGTCCATGTTTCATAAAGATTCACGATTAATCCTACGGTACTTCAATTGTAAGAGCTGGAAGTCATAATTATGTCAGATGTCATTTTTATCTTCTCATAATGTTTTTAGAATTATACACCCATAGAAGAAACACGTGTCAAAATCGTTATTACATTTCTTTACAAGCACCTACACCAATTTTAAGTTTGGTTTAGATAATACAGAAGCATACTAAGAAAGTAAAATGCTTCAATTAATTGCTTTAGATAATCATTTCAGAATTGTATGTTTCATAGGGTATACCGAACAGAGGCAACGATTGCTACGCCATTGCAGTCATTCAGATACTAGGCACATCCCCCATCCTTGAAGCCTATCTACTAGAATTGGACAAACAACTAGAACCGGACAAACACACCATTCCTGTGTTGGATTCTGTGATGGATGTGTTAGCATCTCCTTCCGGAAATGCTTTACAGAAATTGAAACGGCTGGTGGGGGCTGACTACCAGAACCGCCAACAGCAGGACGCCAACCAGTTCCTGGCTGATGTACTGACTTCCCCCTGCAACCAGTGTGAAGGGAAATGTTCCTTTTTGGAAGGGTGGGTAAATGCTACCTATTCAATTACATTTTTAATTAAATTAAATTCATTTTCAAACCATGAAATGAATATATACATGTACATACAAATGATTATACATTATAATTAACATTATATGGTAAGGTTATCCTAAGAAGCAGAATGGCATTACAAGTAAAATTAACTACACATAATTCATACAGTAAATTTAAATATAAACTAGATGTTGAATTCGTCACTTTTGACGAATTAAGGTTATACATATCGATTTATTATGATAAAAGGATGATTCCAAAAATAACTACTCAAGTATCATATCAATAATAATAGATTCCCCCCCCCCCCCTGAAAAAAAGAAGAAAAAAAGAGAAAAAAAGAAAGTAAAACAAAATTGCCTTGGATTCGAACCCACGACCCTTTGATCTTGTGTCACAAATTATACCGCGAGACCAACATTAGATCTCTTAACGAAAATGGGAAATCGGGAAAGATACATCAGTGATTGCACACTGCATTTGTCATTGTAACAGTGAATTATTTGACCTTTGAACCTAATTTACATATCCTTAATGCCATTTTCATAATCCGATCTTATCTTATGAACATTTTCCTTTCATTATACCATACATGTGTGCTGAATTTCATGTACGCGGCGTACGTGGTTATTGAGTATTCATGCTTGATTTATTTGACCTTTAACGGTAAATATGACAATGAAATATGCATTTTCGCGATTTGGTGTTAACTTATGAAATGATGGGTTTGAAAATCCCTATCAACATGCGAAATCTTAAATTGATAGCATAATTCCTTCAGCAGTTATATGTCGATAACATACGTTTTGGCTAACCCTCAATTTGTAACAGATTTGGACTCTCATTTCCAATCAAACAATTCATCAGGATCCATTGAACAAAACTAAATGGTGTGAATAGATTGCGAATAGAGCAGAACATCAGCTACGATATATCAAAATTTGGGAGTACATTGATGGAGAATAAGTGAGATATGGTCAAAAGTACACTGTGGTCGATTTCAACATTGATTGAAATTTAGTAAAATTCGCATTTTCAACTTTAACCGTCAATACGATGACTTTATAACATTTACTCGGCATAAATGAGGTATGAATTCGTATCTACAACTCATAATCTATCCGAATATTAAAAGAAAATTGGGTGTTTGTGGACTTTTTAAAAAGTTATGGCCGAATACAAAAAGTATGTTTTTACCATATTTTGCCAATTTGCGTGCGCGCGTAATTTTGACGTTGACGCGCGCGTACTCCGTTATTATGAGTCAACAATGACTCAAATTGATACGGTTTGTTAAGGGATCTATAAGGAATGCAAAACATGTGAAAAAACGACAATTTTCTTATTCATTCGCTTTATGCGCGCAAATACGCGCGCGCCGACGCGCACGCGCGGAATTGTTTGAAACGCTTAAAATTGTCTGAAACATATAGTAAATTACTCGGGTTGGGGTTTTGAGCATTTTTTGACATTTGTTTTCATTTGACGGACGCGTACGCGCGCGTCTCTGAGTGTAATTGCACGCGCATGAGCTTAAAAGATGACCATTGACCTGATTAATGTTAATGCGAAATTTGAATTGAAATTGATAAATCATGACTGAGATATGATGATTATTAAAATTTGACAAAATGGCGTCCTGAGGACGTCACAGTAATGTGACGTCACTGAAAAAGTTTGCAGATCTAAGTTAGATCATGATCTATCATCATGTGAAGATTCATGACAATTGATTCATCTGATCTTGAGATATGCGACGAACAAAATTGGGAAGAATAAATAAAAATAAAGAAAATCTTGACGAAATCAATAAGGTTATACATATGTATATGTATAACCTTAAAAAAAACATGATACAACCACATATACATTAAAAATATCCTTCTCTGCTCAAACTTTTGTTTACATGAATCATGAAATAATAATTGTATACATTGTACTCTAAATATGGACGGAGTTGCACTTTCCTCAATATCATTACCTAAGTAGTTCCACTCCTTAATGCCATTTATACTCAGAAATAATTTGTGTGCATTTGTCGTGCAAACTTTGAATAAATGTAAATCACTTTTCTGATTAGTAGAAAACGAATGCATACCATTATTAATAACAACGTTTATTTTAGGCGATTTTGAGATAAAAACATAAATATGCGAGTATTAAAAAATGCCGTAATCAATTCATAAATTTCGAGTACGTGTGTTTTAACAAAAAGTGGCCGTGATAAGGCCGATAATCAGAAAAGGCCGATAATAAGAATTCGTACGGCCCGTTTCTGTAACAAATAAATGCATAATTTGTCCAAATAATGATGTATAACTTTCCCCAAATAATATTACAATAATTTACATGTGGACAAATCAAACTTAACCAAACACAAAAAGTTACTATCCCTCAACATTTGTACGCGCCTTTTACAGTTGTTGTACTTGCAACTGCATTGTCAAGCATGTTCAAAGACATGAAAGGGAAGACGGAAGCATTGTGCAATTGCTTTTGCAACGTTGCATACTTTGGCACACAAACATTGATGCCAATAACATAATATGTGACTTTTGTGAGCAAATTGGAAGAATAATATACCTAGTAGTATGTACATAATAAACAAAGTGTATTGGAATATTAAACCCAAAGTACGCATTTAAAATCAGCTCTTACATCTTAAGGGGCCCAGTGGGGTATTATTTGACGTTTTTGCACACTTTGACTATATCGGAAATATCTTTCTAACCATTGAAGCTACTCCCACAATCCAAGCATTTTTGGAAAGGTTAGAACATGGGGAATCCAACACAATTAAATTAAAGACAATTTGACTGAACCCTAATAACCGCCGCAATTTTTTGTATTGCTCCAATACGCGGTAAAATGACGCGCCGCTGCTTGGCGATTTTTTTTTTTTTTTGGGGGGGGGGGGGGGGGGGGGGAGGGGGGGGGGGGGGTCTTGCGAATATTTGTAAACAAAAATTTTGAAAATCGAACCTACCGTTACGGAGTCACGTGACCTTTTGTCTATGCATGTCATCCCGAAAATCTCTCAATTTTGTGATTTGTGTACAAAACATACAATTTTCGTAAAAAGAGGTATATCATTGGTTATTTGGTCTTGTTAACATTTCATGTTTGTTTTGGGGTTCAAAATAGTTGAATTATAGTTAGAAATAGAATAAACAACAAAAGCAATAAAATACATAAGTTAAAAAAAAAAGGAAATATACTCCGCAAAAAAAGAAACTGGACACTTGAATGAGACCAAATATTTCGTATTCATTAACGATAAAATATATGATATTGTATATCAAATTAAAGATAAAATTACCCTCTTCAATATTCGCATGATTTCCAGATGAAATCATTCATGCATGACTTGTCACGGTCAATTAACCACACCAAAGTCTGTTTTCAAAAATAGCAAAAATGGAACATCCACTCAACCATATAAATGTTGATAAGCATAATCTAAAACGCTATATTCATGAGATGGCATAATTTTTCATTACAAATGTGACCTTTTCTATCTTCATCTCAATAAAGAGTATAAATGAAGACAAATTGTGAACGTTATAGGTGTTATTTTCATCCAAAAGTAACAAAATGGGGAATTCCATGGCAAAGCCTTATCAGTCAAAACCACAGTTTATGCCCTTATTTCAGCATGAAAATGGTATAAATTCTTCTCAAGAATTATACCATAGTCCAAAGATCTTCAAAATCTGAAGTCACCCTTGGTCAAACATTTGGGCAGTCTTTAACATGACATTTATCTAGGTAATTATGGTTAAAATTGCAGGGGACACATGAAATAGACAAGCTTCATGCCTGTAATACAGACCAGTATGATAATGCTCTCATAACCTGGCCCTGTTTTATTGACAAATTTGTATTTCCAGAGTTTGTTCATAACAATAAATTTGAATAATGTCATCATTTACTAGCCCCGCTCATCTTCTTTTAAGTAAAACGCTTACTATCATTTCAGTCGAATGGTGTGGTCCTCCATTGTTTTGCTATTTTTGAAAACAGACCTTGCTAGTGTTAATTGACCATGGCATTTCATGCATGTAGAGGACTAAATTCCCTTTAATTTGATATATGATCATGTACACTTTATCGTACATTAATATGAAATATTTCAACTTATACAAGTGTCCAGTTTCTTTTTTTGCGGAGTATACATAAGAAATTATAAAAACAATTAAAAACATAAGGAAGAACCTGGCTCTTCCAATTTTTTTTTGTCGTATTAGTATTTCAAATGCTCTAAATAATATATGTAGTGAAAACCAGAGTTTAATTATGAAGAATACATGATTTATGGGTAAAAATATGTATTTCATGACCTCATTTGCATAAATTACCATAAATATGCGAATTAATGAATTTTTCAAAAGATTAAAATTACCATTGTATTCTATACACTTCACTTATCATGCGTACGAATTTTCACGTTGATCGGCCGCTCCGTGTCCGAGATCTTAAGGGGGGCATAATGCCCCCCCCCCCCCGGCCGTAGGAAGACCTCAAATAGCCCTGCCTTTTTAGGGTTAAAATAAGAGTTTAAACATCAATTATCTAGAGAAAAATAACATTTTTAACTTTTAGCAAGTCAACATTCAAAACTTATCTCATCCGATGCTATACAAACAAACTGATGATGGCTTTTTACATTATTCAGCTATCTTCATATTCAAAAAGCAATTTTGCAAAAAAATCTTAAATATACATATGAAATGTACATATTTTGGTTCATAATAGTTAGCTCTAAAAGCCATCATTAATCTGTTCATCTACAAACAAGAAATAATTCCTTCAAATTGTATTGAATTTGAGTAAATACTTTTCAAGTTTTTTAAATTTTTGTCTAAAAAATCTGATTTTCGGCAAATGAGCTTGAAAGGTCATATCGTCGCTGGGCTGTTAAAACCTCGTATCTCAAAAAAAAAAAATTTCAGGGGAGCGAAAAAACATTCTTATTTTAAAGGGATCTAGTAACTTTGTTGACATGTGCAAAAAGTGATGAATGGTTGATGCAATGTATATTATTGTTATTTCATAAGTCCACAGGGTATTATGTGAAAATTTCAAGTCAAATGGACATTGCATGGCCAAGTAATGAGCGAAAATTCAAAATGATATTCAATAACTCACTGCACTCACTTTGTACACAGAAGAAAAACTCGCCCGGAGTTTTTCTTATCTGAATACTTCGATCGTACATATCTTTGTAACGAAAGGGAAATTTGAAAAACCGAAACCTGTCCCATGATTTTATTGTTAATACGAATACAACAAGGTATGAGGGAACCGCTAGAATGACAAATTTATTTTGAGGATTTGGACAATGTTACTAAGTCCCTTTAACAAATTATGTGCGTAGGCTATGTTATTTGAACTTAAGACTATGTTTAATAATCAATTCGATATGAAATGGTTCAAGGTTGAAATGCACGAAACATAATTTGGAAGGCGGGAAATTGAGTTACGAGGTTTTCGAACGAAATCCTAAAATGAGATACGAGGTTTTCTCATTTCAAATTGAGTTACGAGGTTTTCCAACTTAATCTAAAATGAGATACAAGGTTTTCGCAGAGGTGTCGTACAATATAATTTATATACCCAGGTTAATTTTGTGTGAACTATGCGCACATACACACATGCGCGCTCACATACATTCACACACACATAGTATACGCACACACACACACACGCGCGCGCGCACACACACAAACACACATGCACGCCGGGAAAAAAACACATACAAACACATGCATGTGACACACGTAAATGCACACAAACACTCGACACAAACACACATTAACACTCACATTTCAGTCAAACACATTAAAAACACGCATAAGTGCGCCCTGAAACGGACTCACAAATCCATAAATAATCCATTTAAATATGCTGGTGAAAAAATGCGTGTGTGTATACTATGTGTGTGGGTATATATGTGTGTGAATGTATGTGTGCGCACCTGTGTGTATGTGCGCATAGTTCACAAACAATTTACCTGGGTATATAAATTATATTGTACGACACCTCTGCGAAAACCTTGTATATACATGTATATCTCATTTTCGATTAAGTTGGAAAACCTCGTAACTCAATTTGAAATGAGAAAACCTCGTATCTCATTTTAGGATTTAGTTCGAAAACCTCGTAACTCAATTTCCTGCCTGCCAAATTATTTTTCGTGCATTTCAACCATTTCATATCGAATTGAACATAGCCTACGCACATAATTTGTTAAAATAAAAATGTTTTTTCGCTCTCCTGAAAATGTTGTTTTTTTGAGATACGAGGTATTAACAGCCCAGCGATTATCACCATTTGAAGGGGCAAAAGATACGAGGTTTTCAAAAAGATGAATTTTGACATTATGTTTTAAGATATCCAACTCATGTGGTTATTAGAAGATGAATTACATTTATCACAAAAAGTAATGTTCACCAAAATTTGAGACACGAGGTTTCAACCGCCCAGCGACGATATATTGATATTTGTTTGATAAATGAGACATGGATAAAAATAGGACAATGGCGGGATAAATAGTCAGTAGTTGGTTCAATGGAAGTTTAGGGCAGAAAATAATCAAAATGTACAAAACTGATAACAACATTCTTAATTTGTCCATTAAATAGCTATCCCCTACCCCACAATGTATATATTTTCTTAAAGCTTATAATCCATGGATCATTTTTAAGATAAAATTCTTAATTTTGATCAAAACAAATCAATACCCCACCTGGGCCCCTTAATTTTGTTTCCTTCAGATTATGCCACTTGCAGGGAGTGAGCGAAATTAAATGCCCACGGTGTCCAGGCCGGCAGGAGTATGCACGTTATTCCCAACCATCAATGCGTCTTTACTGCACAGGGTCATCCATTCAGAGATGCCTGGATAAGGCCCTTGAAATGGAAGAGGTGGCAACATCATCCTTGTGTGACGAGTGGTAAGAAATTTAAAGGGAACAAACACCTTAACATAATGGTTTATGAATGAATGGTATAATTTTGACTAGTCCTTAGGAAAAAATAGGTTTTCAGACAAATTGTATAATTGGAAAACGCATGACCGTACCGTACCATACTATGTGTTCATTGGGTTATCTGACGAAGACTACCTATTGTCTCATGCAAACGCATAGTCCAGGAAGTAAGGCATTTAATTTTGTGTTGTATTTTGCCCGGTGGTCCCTTTTTACAAGTGTTATGACTATGAAAATTGCAAACATCACCTTCTAGTATAAAGCCAGAATGTGTCTTTTTTTCACAGCACTATGTTGTATGCTTCATGTATATATTTGCAAAAGGTCACACAGCATATAGCCCCAAAAGAAGTGTCACAGTGTGTTATATGGCTATGCAATGTAGTATATGACTGCCTATATTTTGACATGGGGTCAAAGGTGATCATGTTTATGTGGAAGATTATACATTTGTGGTAACCTAGTCATATGCATCTTTTTTCTGTCCATCTTTATTATTTTAAATGTCTAAAAGTAAGAGGAGTATTGGGATGGCTGTTATACGAGAGGCATCCAACCTGTATTTATTAAAGCAATATTTGGAAAAGTTATCAGTATACAGAGTGTATCACAAACAATGTTCTCGAAGTTCAAACGTGAATAATTTAAAAATGATACATTCTCATAATTTTAACTAGACATAGATGTAAGGAGAAGTTATTCAGCTTTAATCCGACACTTTTTCTGAATCAGTGAGGTCACACATCGCTGGGCTTTCTGTTGTTGAAGGTGGCAAGTTCAAAGCCCGCTTTTTGCATGTTTGGGCTTGCTTAATAAATTAAACTTTTAAAGTACAATAATGGTGCCACACATTAATGAACATCAATTTGAAAATGGTTTGCGAGTTATTGAATCGTTTAGCTGAATACATTCACCGATATCATGGATGATTAGGTGCCTTTTAACTGAACATTTCACTTCATTTCAAAGACTTTATTTTCTGCAATCAAACAAATCAGTTACAACAAATATGGATAATAATATAGAACATAAGGTATGCAAACAATATACAAAATATAGAACAAAACTACTTATACATGAGTAAGAGTAAGTTATACGTTGGGCCATTGCGTGTATAAAGAATGAAAGCAGAAGGTCGCCGTTATAAGCAAAAGCTTGAGCAGACGGTCAACCGAGCTAAAATACAATGAGTTGTGAAATATTGGCTAAGTAACACAAAGAAGGGGCCATGATACTCAAATGATATATATTTCAATTAAATATGAATATAGACAGTTGGATTCAATATAAATAATTATAGAATTAGCATATGAATCTCATCTTTATGAGGCTAATAATTATACGTTCATAACAGAGATAAGAGAGAAATTAAACAAAAACAAGTGTGCGAGTGGTGCGTGTGTGTGCAAGTGCAAGTGTCCTCATGCGCCAAAATGTTGGATCATCATCATTACTATGTAACGTCAGACCAAAATTTAATTTTGTTTCTAAAATTTTACAAAGAACGTTTTTATTTTTATCTTTATACATTGTATTGTGAAATAATGTGTTTTTTTAGTGTAGCTTTAAATGAATAGAGAGATGTACATTGTTTTATATGTCCAGGGAGTGCATTCCAAATGTCTGGACCATGATATCTTATGGACTTGTGCGCTAACAGAGTTTTAGGATTGTGTAAGTGGAAATCAGTACAATTACGCGTTGGGTATGAGTGAACGTGGGAATTAGGAATAAATACGTCATGAAAAAGAGGACGTGAATTTTGTGTGTATTTAAACATACAAATTGCTGTTTGATATACATGCAAATCACTTACTTTTAAAATGTTTAATCTATAAAATAACGGATTTGTATGAGCTAAGTAATTAGAATGAGTACAAATCCTGAGTGCTATTTTTTGCAAGAGAAAAATCATATTAATCTTGGTTATACTACAATTCCCCCAAACAACATTGCAGTATGTCAAATAAGGTAACACTAATGCATTATATAATGTAAAAAGTGTTTTCTCGGGTACAAGGTCCCTCATTTTACCAATAACACAAACTGCCCTTGAAATTGATGTTGTAATAGTATTTACATGATCATTCCAAGTAAGCTTTGAATCCAAAGTTATACCTAAGAATTTAGTCAATTTCCTTTCAACTATAGAAATATCATCAATAACAATATTTATAACCTGATCAAAGTGTGTTTGTGAAGCACAAAAATGTATAAAACACGTTTTATCTAAATTAAGGGACAATTTATTGCATTTGAACCATGTTGAGACTTTAACTAATTCATTATTGACACTATAAATAAGAGTATTCAAACATTTATGAGAATACAAAATATTAGTGTCATCTGCGAAAAGTACCTAAGTCAAAAGTGGTGATGATTTTACTATGTCATTAATATAAATAAGAAAAAGAAGGGGGCCTAAAATACTTGTGGAACACCACATAACACATTTAAGTTAGGGGAATTTACCGACTGAAATGAGACGAATTGCTTTCGATTATCTAAATAATTCTTAAACCATTTTAAGGCTGTGCCTCGTAAACCATAATGAGTAAGTTTTTGTAACAAAATTTCATGATTCATGGTATCAAACGCTTTTTACAAATCCATAAATACCCCAATGATATATTCCTTGTTATTAAGTGTTTGAATTATTTTATCACAAGATTGTATCAAAGCATAATCAGTAGAAAACCCTTTTCGAAATCCAAACTGATTGCAAATAAGGGTATTATTTTCTTGTAAAAAAGAATAAAGTCGTTTATAAACAATTTTTTCTAAAAATCTTGGAAATGACCGGCAATAGCGAGATAGGGCGATAATTTTTTATTTGTGTTGAATCATCTTTTTTATAAATAGGAGTCACTTTGGCTATCTTTAGAGAGTCCGGGAAAATGCCTGTAGAAAGTGATAAATTACAAATATAAACTAGGGGAGAGGCCAAACAATGAATAATCTTTTTGAATAAATACACACTTATTCCATCATAACCACAGGATCTACTCATCTTAAAAGATCGAACTATATCTAATATTTCATTTTCATTAACTGGAATAAAAAAATAATGAATTTTCATTGCCATCAAATAAATAATCCTTAAAGTTATCATTTGAGTGTATCGTTGAGGCTAAACGTGGACCTTTATTAACAAAGAAATTATTGAAAGCAGTAGCAAATGAATGCGAGTCCGTGATTTCATTACCATGTTAAACTATAACATCAGAGCATACTTTCTTTTTACTTTTTAAGAGATCATTAATAGTTTGCCATAATACCTTTACATTCCCTTGATTAGATTCTATTTTATTTGAATAATACCGTTTACGTGATACACGAATTAAAGTCGTTAATCTATTTCTATAATGCTTATATCTATCTTTATTCTGAGTAGTTGGTTTACGCAATGATATTTTATACAAAAGATTACGAGTTAAAATTGATTGCATTAACCCCTGAGTAATCCATGGCTGTTTTATACTTATATTATCCCTTTTTTAAAATAATAAATGGCATATTCTTATCTATATAAAAAGAGAGTTTATTCAAAAAGTTTTGATATGACAAATTAGCATCTTCAACAGAGAATATCTCGCGACATTGTTCTTTGGACAAATAAAAAATTAAAGAATCAATAGTTTGTTGTGTTTCTTTCCTCTTTTTAACAAAAATATTTTTCCTAGTTATTTTCTCACTAATGACATTATAACATAATAACAAAAATGGGTAGATGATCTGATATGTCTGAGTACAGAATACCATTTAAATGTTCGGCATGTATGACATTTGAGAATATATTATCAATTAATGTTTCACTTGTTGTTGCACTATCAATTCTAGTAGGTTTGTAAATATAACAAGAAGATGATAGCATAGTATTATTACATTTCAATATATTATTGTTTGTTTTATTAATTAAATCTAAATTATAATCACCCATTAAATATATGTGTTTATTTTCATGCGATATCTTATTCAAAACGGAATCTATTTGATTCATAAACGTATCTACATCGCTAGTTGGTGGTCTATAAATGGTTCCTATTATCATATTTTTATTTTTACTCATATTAACTTCTATGAATAAACTTTCAGAACCTTCTATTTCTATGTCAGTGCGGATTTTAAATGTAAATGTATTATTTATGTACATGGCAACACCTCCTCCTCTACCATTCTTGCGATCTTTACGTATCATTTCATAATTAGAAAGATTAAACATTTCGGGTGAATTTTCATGTAACCACGTTTCTGTGATGTCAATGGCCGAAAAGGGAGAGTCCGAGAAGGAAGGAGTGAAGGGTGAGGGTGCAGTGAAAAGAAAGTGAGCATATAAAAAAAAAACAATTCTACGTCATAAAATAAAAAAATACATAATTAAAATATTGAGCAAATTATCAACAAGCATCATGGCCGCGGTGTCCTCAAGCGAGACTCCCAATTGATTATAATTATTGTAAGTGAATCTAAATACACATCAGTGCAAATTAATTTTAAGAACAATAACAAGATTGGACATAAACCTTCTGTAAACCCCATCAAGTTCGAAAATAACTTGATTATGTCTTACAAAAAAAAATTATTTAGCATATTCAAAGTATTGTTAAACATTCAAGAGAACACCCAATAAGCAGTAATTTAATATTGTGTGTGGTTTGTTTATACATTTAAGGTCTACACGTCTAAATGGTACACGTTTGTAATCAGTTTGACAAGCAACGGGAAAAAGAAAGAGAAATCGAAGAAAAGACACTGATTATAACTAAAAAGGGTTCAGAGTAAAGACCCACGTCCGCTGTCACATTATGGACAATTCTTCTATCTGGGTATTAACATACAAGAAAAGCTCGCTCAAGAAAGAACGGTATACACTGTACAATACACAGCTATACAACCTAAACCCCTCAAAAAAAGTTCGGAAACTCAACTTTGATCGAATATATCACTCTTATTGTCAAATTGTATTTTTTTTATTTTAGTGTCATTGCAATGTATGATAATTTCCCTTAAAAATGGTACATTATTTGTCATTTATTTCAAATCAGGGAATACGCAGTGCGTTTCAGAATGGAGGAAGGTCAGTAGTCAAATGTCGCAAAATGGGCCGAAAGTATTCAATTGGGAAATTTGACTCTTGTGTCGTATTTGTTAAAGTTCAAGTTGTATCGAAGATTGTAGCGTGTTCAAAGGATTTAAACTTATCAAATTTTGTATCATTTTAAAGCCCATGTGTCTATCTTTTAAATACAATTATGTCCGTAGCAATTGTATTAACAGGTAAAGTATGGTACAGCTGAATATGGGGAGGGCCGAAAGTGAAATGTTGCAAAATGCATTTCATTTTGTGAAATTGAAGGCGTTGCATGGAAAAACGACTATTGGAGGAGATGTTTTGGGGTTTTACATTGCATAATCATCAGTAAATTTAACATCATGTGAAAGCGTGTTTATTTTCCTTAAAATCATGTCTCACCTGTAATAATTATGCTATTGAGGTGTATTCAGTAAAACCGGATATGGGGGTCTATTTTTTCTATGAATTTAAGACCGTGGCTTCTTGTTTCAAGATTCCGGTAAAGGCCCAGTCCCATACTGACGATTTTCACGGCGATTCGCAACGATTTGACATTCGTCGAGAAGATCGCCATGGTCGTGTTGCATCGTGTTACATCGTATCGGTTCTTCCCCCAAAACCGTTGCGCATCGTGAAGAAAATCGTGAAAGCGCAGCCAAATCGCCGTCTTGAACTGTTCAAAACAATCGCCACGCCACGACGATTTTTACCAAAAACTATTGTATTTACCGTTGCACAATCGTGTCACGTCGTTCCACATCGTTACAATTCGTTGCAACTCGTATCGCTTCGTCGTGAAGATCGCCGCTTTCCGTTTTTTAACTGACCATAGGCGTAAAGACTTACGTAATACCTATTCATCATGAGAGGGGGAGTGGGTGAATGAATAGATCATCCCCCTGTTGAATTGTATAAATGACAGATCTACGCCCATGGAACTGACTCAAACAAGTCCGATTGTTCATATGGTGCACTGCCCTATTGTTCCATAAAAAGAATGAAAGGAAATCGTCGCGAAATGGCGATAGTTTTGAGCAGTCCCAAAACATTCGTTGTGCTAACACGATTCATGGCGTTCTTCGCGATGCGCAACGGTTCGCAGAACGAATTACAACGACTCGCAACGAACTACAACGACTCGCGACGACTCAAGCGATTTTCTCCACGAATGATAATTCGTTGCGAGTCGCCGTAAAAATCGCCACTATGGGACCACATCTTTTTTTCTGCCACGATTTTTCTACCGCAATGTTTAAAGACAAAGGAAGGACGAACTGACTCGTCGAACAACGACGAAGAACGAATATTCGTCTTGAATCGCCGTACAATTATTCCCAATTCGTTGTTAAATCGTGGCTAAAACGAGTCGATTCGTTCTAGTAAATCGTTGCGAGTCGTTGCGAATCGCCGTGAAAATCGTCAGTATGGGACTGGGCCTTAAGATATTGTTGTATTAATCATAACTCTATCATCATTCCGTGTTTCACTATCGGAAAGCTCGTTAATTTATCTTTAATATGATATCTCATTTGCAATGAGTATGCGGAATATGAGTGTGCAGTACAGGAAACTCACAAACTTGATGTATTGAAAATGCATCAAGTTTCTCTAAACCTACGCAAACTGGCCAGAACTGGCATATTAGCGCCGTCTTTGACCGTGTAGGTATGCCCTTATTACCACGTATCAAATGGTAGAAGTTCGACATTGCAACGTGTCATGTTGAGTCCCATACATTTAGAGGTACTACACACAACTAAATCACATAACCACTATGAATGGGGCATTATTTTTTTGACAAATTAACACGCTTCAACGTGATGTTGAATTTCATAATGATTATGAAAAGTAAAGTACCAAAATATCCCCACAACAAGTCATTTTTGGATGCAACGCCTTCAATTTTACACAATCAAATGCATTTTGTTTACATTTGATGTTGATCTTCCCCAAAATTCACCTTTATTGTGCCTACCCGGCTTTCATAATCATTCCAAGTGAGGTGTCATTGGAAAGATAATTAAACAGGCTTTTTTCTAATACCGTATTCAACAGCATCTCTTCATTGTCAAGATATTCATCGTCGAAAGAATTTGAACTTGAGAAAGACCGTGATATGGGTGTCAGACCTTCCAACTGAAGTTTTTTGGCGCCATTTGTGACATTTCACTTCTGACATTCCCCCATTCTCAAATATACTGCGCATACCTCGTGCTCGTGATGCTTACGAATTTGGTATCATTTTAAAGAGGTATACACACTCTTTCAAGTGATACCAAATATAACCATTATGATTTCATAAGAACATAGATATAATCGATTAAACTTGAGTTTCCGAACTTTTTTTGAGGGGTTTAGATGTGGGTCGCCGAGGATTTAAAAACCAGTCAAATGACGAGTCACTTGTGTGTGTTCGTTCGTTCATACAATAACATTGAAAGTACAAACTAATGGGCATCGTATGCTTAACTGGTACATACATCGAGTCAAAATCAGGGGAGTGAACAGGTAATCAAATTTGTACTGTGCTGTGTGAACACAAGGCAAACCACAAAAACGAGTGATTCAGTGCAACCAAAGGTTCATGGTGCAACTAAAGGCCTGGTCACACAGGACACTATACCCACGAATGCAGTACGCATTGGTACGAATATATGGCAAGCCGTTTCAACATTTATTCCTATTTCTTGATATCAATAATTGAATTATTGATATAAAGAATGCACTTCTTGATATCAAGAATTACCAATGCTTAACAACAGAAACGTATGACTTGATATCAAGAATGCATTTCTTGATATCAAGAAATCAATTCTTGATATCAAGAATTCGATTTCTTGATATCAAGAATTGAATTCTTGATATCAAGAAATAGGAATAAATGTTAAAAACGGCTTGCCATAGATTCGTACCATTGCGTACTGCATTCGTGGGTCTAGTCGTGTCCTGTGTGACCAGGCCTTTATAACCCGAAACCCGAAATCAAATAAATGTGAGCAGTATTTTGTGAACAGAAGCTTGTTGCAACAAAATTGTATACAGAAGGGTTCAAAGTATAGACCCACTTTCAAATTATGGACGATTCTGCTATCTGCGTATTATCATACAAGAAAGGCTTGCCCAAGAAAGAATGGTTACACGGCTATAAAACCTAG
Organism: Echinarachnius parma; assembly: GCA_037951105.1. NCBI lineage: Eukaryota > Metazoa > Echinodermata > Echinoidea > Clypeasteroida > Echinarachniidae > Echinarachnius > Echinarachnius parma. Next base: position 80,946 of record JBAMJV010000629.1, read on the forward strand.
ATGTGGGTCGCCGGGGATTTCAAAGACAAATAAGATGGGGGGTCACTTGTATTGTGTTTATTCATACAATAACATTGAAAGTACAAAGTATTGAACATCGTATGCTCCAGAGCTCTGTGCAGTACCAGTACCAGAGTCAGAAATAAGCAACAATAAACTAACACTATTTGTAAACAAATGACATGAGCATAAAGTGTACATGATAGACTGGAGTTAACAATCAAATTAGTGTCTTAGTGTTATCACTGTTATGCAATCAATTTTGACGAACAAAGGATAGAGTAAAAACTCCAAATTACATTGTGCATGCATTCTTACCATGCTTATTTAAAAAAATAACAATTATCCCTTAAATAATTATAGCCATAAAATAGCATATCAAACGCGGCTTAATTCTTTAAAGCATGTTTTCCCTCACTATAACATTTAAATATAGAATAACAGTGATTGCAACAAAGACGTTTCGACAAAATCATAAAGGCATTACTAAAGAAAGTCTATCATGTACACCTTGGCATACAAAAGCCATTTTCCATTTTTCATGAATATGCGCTGGCCTGTCATCCACCAGAATTAAATTCTTATGTTTGATATTATTTGTACATGTATTCGTTACAAATGGATAAATTGCATGAAAAACTTTGAGGAAGGTCAAATAATTGGGACATTTTTCTTCAAAGAAATTTACATCGACTGGACACATGTACGTTAAAATGATACCTCAGTTTGAAAAACATATTTAGTAGCCAAGGAAAACTTTTGGAAGACAAATTTTAATTAATGTTTGGACATTATCATTGAGGGTGGTTTGCAGGGTGATTATTTTTTCCAGACAGAAAACATGACAAAAGTTGTACCTGATTTTATTTCTTACTCTAAATGTTACACGACTGGCAATAATAGATCATTATCTTCATAATCCATGGTCGATTTTGATTTGATGGACAAACAATTCGGAAATATCGGCATTGCCGATATACATATCAGAACTGTGTCCAAACCCATCACCGTGTCGCCTTCACAGATGGACGAGGGGAGCTATGACAGTGGAGAAATGGTCATTGCGATAAAGAGAGAGAGAGATGGAATGTCCACGAAAGTCTTTTGATTAATTTGTTTGTTGACTTCTTCATGTTTGGAAATTTGAATAACTCTCTACGTGATGTGGATTATTTGCAGGGCCGCAGTCGGCACGATGTGGATGTCTTAGCACCAAAATGAAAACTAATCTCTAACATTTATGTGAACTTGCAAAACGTGGGTTTTGCACCATTCATCTTCAACAGCAAATAACTAAGCGATGCGTGAAATTTTTGATACAGAAAAGGTATCAAATTAAAGCTAAAAGTCACTCTTTACATCTATATCTCATTTAAGGTGTGAACATTATTATCTAATTTTGAAATAATTTACCTCTGAACTTCGATTACGCTTTTTTGGTACACTCTGTTTATTATGTCTAAGAAAGGAATCTTATTTATCAAACTATTCAATTGAATTGCAACTAACTCAATGCATATCAATTTGTGTAGATGAATTTAATATATTATTTGCTTCTTGTTGAAACAGTGGATACGCCATGTCCGTTGGAGAGCACCGACAGCGGGTGGACTTTGCTCCAGAATACCTGTGGTTGTCGGTGAATCGGTGGTCAAATGCTGACGTGTCTAAGGGATATGTTAACAAGAATAGAGTCACCATTGAGGCGGAAAAATTAATTAAAATCCGGGTTGGTGGTGACCTGCAAGAGTATCATCTTGCAGGTATACTTGTAAGTGTAATATTTCAAATGTTGACTTCGGTTATGAATGGTCCTCGAGAAATGTGTTTAATTGCATCTCGTAATGTAATGGAAACAAGGTACAAAAAACTGTATCCACAAAATATGATATATCGTAATACAAAAGATAAGAGTAATTCATCGCAATTGTAAAATTATGCAAAGTCACTTGAAGCGTACACAATTCTATTTTACCTGCTACAAGATGTACCTGTCCAAATGTTATCAATGCTTTAATTATTCTTTCGCTCACCTCTGATTGCATTTCAGCATCATCATGGCACTTGGCTTGCCAGTGGGCATTATAACTGCGATGTCCTGGAAAACCATGCAGAGGGCAGTGCATGGCGACATTGTAATGACCGGAATGTGTATACAAGTGACCCAACTCTGCAATCAGCCTCCATATCTGGTGTTGGATATGTACGAGGTAATTGAACTCTTGGTTCTTGATGTAATTTCCTGATTCATTAGACCAGTGGTCCAATATGACAGGTCTGCGAAAACATTTCTCCAGCTTTAAAGGGATAGTTTTAGTATAGAGGGCACTACGCAAAATAATTTGTTAGGAGATAATGAAAAGCAAAGTGTCAAATTTGAAAGTGTATACAGTTTTACTGACATAATAAACTTTATTTGATAAAAATCAGTTCAGAACGTGGCTGGAGAATACGTAAATATAACCATATGTTATATTATTGGGCACAAAAATTATTAGATAATTTTTACCCAGCCACCTGAAATCTAAAAATAAATGCTTCCTCAAAAATGTACAAAAGAGGTTATTTAATAGTTGTTGTTTGGTTTTCAAATATGTATTTCAAATGATTAAAACCAATGAATGTTTATAGAGCGCCCATTGGAGTGTTAACGGCTCTAATGTAATGATAACAGGGTTTTTACTTAGTAATTGGTAATTGTTTAAATTTATTTCAAGCATGGTGTATTTGTAACTGTTAGTTTGTAATGTATTAGTGCAGAATTGTTTACTCAAGTGCAGTTTGACAAAAACTGAACTGTCTTATGCCAAGACTCATTGCCACATTATCGGCTAATATGCGAATATAATTTACATATATGTATAATCTCTAACCTAACGGAATATCGTCAAATTATGTGGGATAAGTTTTCTTCAAAATTGCTTTATTTTAATAGGAAAGAGCTACCCTTCTCCCAAATCTGATCCAGAGCCAAAAGAAGAAATTATTGATGAAAAGGTATGTATCGAGTATGACCGCTTTCACTTTAGAAATAAATTGTTTGTGTTAATGTTAAATAATACATCTTACAATGCCTCTAAAACAACAGGGCAGAGGCATACTTATTAGGAATTGCCCCTCTGTCCATTTTGCAACATCCCCAAAACCAGTTGACAGAATAACAATTCAAAAGGACTGACATATTAAAATCAAACTTGAGATGTGTGTATCTTAGTATCTTGGGTGCGCTTCTTTATTCCGAAGGTTCGTTATTCCGAAGGTTCTTTATTCCGAAGGTTCGTTATTCCGAACACGCAAATTTCGTATACCTAAGGGTTCGTTAATCCTTAAATGAAAGAGGGTTCGTTAATCCGAACATTTGTTGCATTAATCCGAAGGTTCGTTATTCCGAAGGTTCGTTATTCCGAGGGTTCGTTATTCCGAAGGTTCGCTATTCCTAAAATGAAATCAGGTTCGTTATTCCGAAGGTTTGTTAGTCCGAAAATAAAATCGGGTTCGTTATTCCGAAGGTCCGTTATTCCGAGGGTTCGTTATTCCGAAGGTTCACTATTCCTAAAATGAAATCGGGTTCGTAAATCCGAAAATAAATTTGGGTTTGTTATAATGCTATAATTTCATATAAAGAAATACAATAAACTTAAATGTTTGACGGGTCTGGCCAAGGGAGGGAAAGGGGGGGGGGGGAATGCTTAATGCAGGCTGTAAATTAAATAAACAAAACACAAATTATAGCATTTTTACAAACCCGATTTAATTTTCGGATTAACGAACCCTATTTTATTTTTCGGACTAATGAACCTTCGGAATAACGAACCTTCGGAATAACGAACCCGATTTTATTTTCGGACTAATGAACCTTCGGAATAACGAACCTTCGGAATAACGAACCAGATTTTTTTTTCCGGATAAACGAACCTTCGGAATAACGAACCCGATTTCGTTTTAGGATTAGCGAACCTTCGGAATAACGAACCCTCGGAATAACGAACCTTCGGAATAACGAACCTTCGGAATAACGAACCTTCGGAATAACAAACCTTCGGAATAACTGAACCTTCGGAATAACGAACCTTCGGAATAACGGACTGTAACCAGTATCTTAAGGGGGCTACGACTTGTCTAGGTTTAAAAGCTCACGTGGCTCATTTATACGCAATCTTGTAAAACCTGATTGAATAACATTCTTACCTGTGAAAAGACAATGTACTTCCGTTCTCTATTATGAATTGCATTGGTATCATGGTGGTATAGAATTCCACATTCAGAAAATGGTTCAGTTTGCAAAGATGGCCATCCGTGGTCTTGACAGTATTATAATCAGGATATGAATGGTCCTCGAGAAATTTGTTTAATTGCCTACCTTTATGTTATGGGAACAAGGTTAAAAAGTATTGTATCCACAAACAAGAGTATATCTTTATAAGAAATATGAAAGTAATCAGTTGTGATTGTCGAATTAAAGCAGAAACACTTGAGGCTGTCACACTTTCATTTTACCTCATGCAAGATGTACCTGTCCAAATGTTATCAATGCTTTATTTCTCCTTTCCCTCAACTCTGAGGGATTTCCGCATCAACATGACAATCAGCTTGCCAAAAAGCAGCGTACCACTGATGTCCTAGAACACCCTGCAGAGAGCATCGTATGGAGAAATAGTGAAAGCAACAAAATGTCTAAACATTCCCAACCTCAGCAATCATTCTCCAAATCAAGTGTTGGATTTGGAATAGGTAATTAAACTCTTGTTTCTTGATGTAATAACTGCTTAATAGATACCAGTGGTCCAATACGACAAGTACGCATAAACATTTCTCCAGATTTGAAGGGATAGTTCAGTTTTGATATAGGAGGCGCTATACACAATTATTTTGGGGAGATAATGAAAAACTGGGTTTCAAATTTGAAAGAGCATACAGTTTTGATGACAGCATAAATTTCATTTGATGAAAGTCGGTTCAGAAAATGGCTGAAGTATCGATGAACATAACCATTTGTTATATTGGTAGGCACACACTAATTAGATCATTTTAAACCGGCCGTCTGAACAAAATTGTACAAAAGGATTTTTCAAATAGTTATGATTATTTTTCAACAAAATATCTCATTCACAATAATTTATTTTAAATGATTGAAACCAGTGAGTTTCTATAGAGCGCCCTTTCGAGTGTTAACGGCTCTATTTGAATGATAACAGGGTTTTTACTTAGTTATTAGTAATTTGTATGTATTTCTTCCAAGCATGGTGGATTTGTACCTGTTAGTTTGTAATGTGTTAGTGCAGATTTTGTTTACTGAAGTGCAGTTTGACAAAAACTGAACTGTCTTTGCCAAGAATCATTTCCACTTTATCGGCTAATATGCGAATATAATGTACATATATGTTATCTCAAACCTTACGGAATATCGTCAAATTATGTGGAATAAATTTTCTTCAAATTTACCCATGTTTTAATAGAAGAGAGCTACCCTCATCTCAAATCTGATCCAGAGCCAGAAGAAGAAATTGTTGATGAAAAGGTATGTATTGAGAGTGACCGCTTTCACTTTAGTAATTCTTATTCTTGCAACATTCCCAAAACCATTTGACAGAATATTAAGTCAAAAGGACTGACATATCACAATCAAACTTGAGATGTGTGTACCTTAGTATCTTAAGGGGGCTACGACTTGTCTAGGTTTAAAAGCTCACGTGGCTCATTTATACATGCAATCTTGTAAAACCTGATTGAATAACATTCTTATCTGTGAAAAGACAATCTACTTCCGTTCTCTATTATGAATTGCATTGGTATCATGGTGGTATAGAATTCCACATTCAGAAAATGGTTCAGTTTGCAAAGATGGCCATCCGTGGTCTTGACAGTATTATAATCAGGATATGAATGGTCCTCGAGAAATTTGTTTAATTGCCTACCTTTATGTTATGGGAACAAGGTTAAAAAGTATTGTATCCACAAACAAGAGTATATCTTTATAAGAAATATGAAAGTAATCAGTTGTGATTGTCGAATTAAAGCAGAAACACTTGAGGCTGTCACACTTTCATTTTACCTCATGCAAGATGTACCTGTCCAAATGTTATCAATGCTTTATTTCTCCTTTCCCTCACCTCTGAGGGATTTCCGCATCAACATGACAATCAGCTTGCCAGAAAGCAGCGTACCACTGATGTCCTAGAACACCCTGCAGAGAGCATCGTATGGAGAAATAGTGAAAGCAACAAAATGTCTAAACATTCCCAACCTCAGCAATCATTCTCCAAATCAAGTGTTGGATTTGGAATAGGTAATTAAACTCTTGTTTCTTGATGTAATAACTGCTTAATAGATACCAGTGGTCCAATACGACAAGTACGCATTAACATTTCTCCAGATTTGAAGGGATAGTTCAGTTTTGATATAGGAGGCGCTATACACAATTATTTTTGGGAGATAATGAAAAACTGGGTTTCAAATTTGAAAGAGCATACGGTTTTGATGACAGCATAAATTTCATTTGATAAAAGTCGGTTCAGAAAATGGCTGAAGTATCGATGAACATAACCATATGTTATATTGGTAGGCACACACTAATTAGATAATTTTAAACCGGCCGTCTGAACAAAATTGTACAAAAGGATTTTTCAAATAGTTATGATTATTTTTCAACAAAATATCTCATTCACAATAATTTATTTTAAATGATTGAAACCAGTGAGTTTCTATAGAGCGCCCTTTCGAGTGTTAACGGCTTTATTTGAATGATAACAGGGTTTTTACTTAGTTATTAGTAATGTGTATGTATTTCTTCCAAGCATGGTGGATTTGTAACTGTTAGTTTGTAATGTGTTAGTGCAGATTTTGTTTACTGAAGTGCAGTTTGACAAAAACTGAACTGTCTTTGCCAAGAATCATTTCCACTTTATCGGCTAATATGCGAATATAATGTACATATATATTATCTCAAACCTTACGGAATATCGTTAAATTATGTGTGATACATTTTCTTCAAATTTACCTATGTTTTAATAGAAGAGAGCTACCCTCATCTCAAATCTGATCCAGAGCCAGAAGAAGAAATTGTTGATGAAAAGGTATGTATTGAGAGTGACCGCTTTCACTTTAGTAATTCTTATTCTTGCAACATCCCCAAAACCATTTGACAGAATATTAAGTCAAAAGGACTGACATATCACAATCAAACTTGAGATGTATGTACCTTAGTATCTTAAGGGGGCTACGACTTGTCTAGGTTTAAAAGCTCACGTGGCTCATTTATACATGCAATCTTGTAAAACCTGATTGAATAACATTCTTACCTGTGAAAAGACAATCTACTTCCGTTCTCTATTATGAATTGCATTGGTATCATGGTGGTAGAGAATTCCACATTCAGAAAATGGTTCAGTTTGCAAAGATGGCCATCGGTGGTCTTGACAGTATTATAATCAGGATATGAGTGGTCCTCGAGAAATTTGTTTAATTGCCTACCTTTATGTTTTGGGAACAAGGTTAAAAAGTATTGTATCCACAAACAAGAGTATATCTTTATAAGAAATATGAAAGTAATCAGTTGTGATTGTCGAATTAAAGCAGAAACACTTGAGGCTGTCACACTTTCATTTTACCTCATGCAAGATGTACCTGTCCAAATGTTATCAATGCTTTATTTCTCCTTTCCCTCACCTCTGAGGGATTTCCGCATCAACATGACAATCAGCTTGCCAAAAAGCAGCGTACCACTGATGTCCTAGAACACCCTGCAGAGAGCATCGTATGGAGAAATAGTGAAAGCAACAAAATGTCTAAACATTCCCAACCTCAGCAATCATTCTCCAAATCAAGTGTTGGATTTGGAATAGGTAATTAAACTCTTGTTTCTTGATGTAATAACTGCTTAATAGATACCAGTGGTCCAATACGACAAGTACGCATAAACATTTCTCCAGATTTGAAGGGATAGTTCAGTTTTGATATAGGAGGCGCTATACACAATTATTTTTGGGAGATAATGAAAAACTGGGTTTCAAATTTGAAAGAGCATACGGTTTTGATGACAGCATAAATTTCATTTGATAAAAGTCGGTTCAGAAAATGGCTGAAGTATCGATGAACATAACCATATGTTATATTGGTAGGCACACACTAATTAGATCATTTTAAACCGGCCGTCTGAACAAAATTTTACAAAAGGATTTTTCAAATAGTTATGATTATTTTTCAACAAAATATCTCATTCACAATAATTTATTTTAAATGATTGAAACCAGTGAGTTTCTATAGAGCGCCCTTTCGAGTGTTAACGGCTCTATTTGAATGATAACAGGGTTTTTACTTAGTTATTAGTAATTTGTATGTATTTCTTCCAAGCATGGTGGATTTGTACCTGTTAGTTTGTAATGTGTTAGTGCAGATTTTTTTTACTGAAGTGCAGTTTGACAAAAACTGAACTGTCTTTGCCAAGAATCATTTCCACTTTATCGGCTAATATGCGAATATAATGTACATATATGTTATTTCAAACCTTACGGAATATCGTCAAATTATGTGGAATAAATTTTCTTCAAATTTACCTATGTTTTAATAGAAGAGAGCTACCCTCATCTCAAATCTGATCCAGAGCCAGAAGAAGAAATTGTTGATGAAAAGGTATGTATTGAGAGTGACCGCTTTCACTTTAGTAATTCTTATTCTTGCAACATTCCCAAAACCATTTGACAGAATATTAAGTCAAAAGGACTGACATATCACAATCAAACTTGAGATGTGTGTACCTTAGTATCTTAAGGGGGCTACGACTTGTCTAGGTTTAAAAGCTCACGTGGCTCATTTATACATGCAATCTTGTAAAACCTGATTGAATAACATTCTTATTTGTGAAAAGAAAATCTACTTCCGTTCTCTATTATGAATTGCATTGGTATCATGGTGGTATAGAATTCCACATTCAGAAAATGGTTCAGTTTGCAAAGATGGCCATCCGTGGTCTTGACAGTATTATAATCAGGATATGAATGGTCCTCGAGAAATTTGTTTAATTGCCTACCTTTATGTTATGGGAACAAGGTTAAAAAGTATTGTATCCACAAACAAGAGTATATCTTTATAAGAAATATGAAAGTAATCAGTTGTGATTGTCGAATTAAAGCAGAAACACTTGAGGCTGTCACACTTTCATTTTACCTCATGCAAGATGTACCTGTCCAAATGTTATCAATGCTTTATTTCTCCTTTCCCTCAACTCTGAGGGATTTCCGCATCAACATGACAATCAGCTTGCCAAAAAGCAGCGTACCACTGATGTCCTAGAACACCCTGCAGAGAGCATCGTATGGAGAAATAGTGAAAGCAACAAAATGTCTAAACATTCCCAACCTCAGCAATCATTCTCCAAATCAAGTGTTGGATTTGGAATAGGTAATTAAACTCTTGTTTCTTGATGTAATAACTGCTTAATAGATACCAGTGGTCCAATACGACAAGTACGCATAAACATTTCTCCAGATTTGAAGGGATAGTTCAGTTTTGATATAGGAGGCGCTATACACAATTATTTTTGGGAGATAATGAAAAACTGGGTTTCAAATTTGAAAGAGCATACAGTTTTGATGACAGCATAAATTTCATTTGATAAAAGTCGGTTCAGAAAATGGCTGAAGTATCGATGAACATAACCATATGTTATATTGGTAGGCACACACTAATTAGATCATTTTAAACCGGCCGTCTGAACAAAATTGTACAAAAGGATTTTTCAAATAGTTATGATTATTTTTCAACAAAATATCTCATTCACAATAATTTATTTTAAATGATTGAAACCAGTGAGTTTCTATAGAGCGCCCTTTCGAGTGTTAACGGCTCTATTTGAATGATAACAGGGTTTTTACTTAGTTATTAGTAATTTGTATGTATTTCTTCCAAGCATGGTGGATTTGTACCTGTTAGTTTGTAATGTGTTAGTGCAGATTTTGTTTACTGAAGTGCAGTTTGACAAAAACTGAACTGTCTTTGCCAAGAATCATTTCCACTTTATCGGCTAATATGCGAATATAATGTACATATATATTATCTCAAACCTTACGGAATATCGTTAAATTATGTGTGATACATTTTCTTCAAATTTACCTATGTTTTAATAGAAGAGAGCTACCCTCATCTCAAATCTGATCCAGAGCCAGAAGAAGAAATTGTTGATGAAAAGGTATGTATTGAGAGTGACCGCTTTCACTTTAGTAATTCTTATTCTTGCAACATCCCCAAAACCATTTGACAGAATATTAAGTCAAAAGGACTGACATATCACAATCAAACTTGAGATGTATGTACCTTAGTATCTTAAGGGGGCTACGACTTGTCTAGGTTTAAAAGCTCACGTGGCTCATTTATACATGCAATCTTGTAAAACCTGATTGAATAACATTCTTACCTGTGAAAAGACAATCTACTTCCGTTCTCTATTATGAATTGCATTGGTATCATGGTGGTAGAGAATTCCACATTCAGAAAATGGTTCAGTTTGCAAAGATGGCCATCGGTGGTCTTGACAGTATTATAATCAGGATATGAGTGGTCCTCGAGAAATTTGTTTAATTGCCTACCTTTATGTTTTGGGAACAAGGTTAAAAAGTATTGTATCCACAAACAAGAGTATATCTTTATAAGAAATATGAAAGTAATCAGTTGTGATTGTCGAATTAAAGCAGAAACACTTGAGGCTGTCACACTTTCATTTTACCTCATGCAAGATGTACCTGTCCAAATGTTATCAATGCTTTATTTCTCCTTTCCCTCACCTCTGAGGGATTTCCGCATCAACATGACAATCAGCTTGCCAAAAAGCAGCGTACCACTGATGTCCTAGAACACCCTGCAGAGAGCATCGTATGGAGAAATAGTGAAAGCAACAAAATGTCTAAACATTCCCAACCTCAGCAATCATTCTCCAAATCAAGTGTTGGATTTGGAATAGGTAATTAAACTCTTGTTTCTTGATGTAATAACTGCTTAATAGATACCAGTGGTCCAATACGACAAGTACGCATAAACATTTCTCCAGATTTGAAGGGATAGTTCAGTTTTGATATAGGAGGCGCTATACACAATTATTTTTGGGAGATAATGAAAAACTGGGTTTCAAATTTGAAAGAGCATACGGTTTTGATGACAGCATAAATTTCATTTGATAAAAGTCGGTTCAGAAAATGGCTGAAGTATCGATGAACATAACCATATGTTATATTGGTAGGCACACACTAATTAGATCATTTTAAACCGGCCGTCTGAACAAAATTTTACAAAAGGATTTTTCAAATAGTTATGATTATTTTTCAACAAAATATCTCATTCACAATAATTTATTTTAAATGATTGAAACCAGTGAGTTTCTATAGAGCGCCCTTTCGAGTGTTAACGGCTCTATTTGAATGATAACAGGGTTTTTACTTAGTTATTAGTAATTTGTATGTATTTCTTCCAAGCATGGTGGATTTGTACCTGTTAGTTTGTAATGTGTTAGTGCAGATTTTTTTTACTGAAGTGCAGTTTGACAAAAACTGAACTGTCTTTGCCAAGAATCATTTCCACTTTATCGGCTAATATGCGAATATAATGTACATATATGTTATTTCAAACCTTACGGAATATCGTCAAATTATGTGGAATAAATTTTCTTCAAATTTACCTATGTTTTAATAGAAGAGAGCTACCCTCATCTCAAATCTGATCCAGAGCCAGAAGAAGAAATTGTTGATGAAAAGGTATGTATTGAGAGTGACCGCTTTCACTTTAGTAATTCTTATTCTTGCAACATTCCCAAAACCATTTGACAGAATATTAAGTCAAAAGGACTGACATATCACAATCAAACTTGAGATGTGTGTACCTTAGTATCTTAAGGGGGCTACGACTTGTCTAGGTTTAAAAGCTCACGTGGCTCATTTATACATGCAATCTTGTAAAACCTGATTGAATAACATTCTTATTTGTGAAAAGAAAATCTACTTCCGTTCTCTATTATGAATTGCATTGGTATCATGGTGGTATAGAATTCCACATTCAGAAAATGGTTCAGTTTGCAAAGATGGCCATCCGTGGTCTTGACAGTATTATAATCAGGATATGAATGGTCCTCGAGAAATTTGTTTAATTGCCTACCTTTATGTTATGGGAACAAGGTTAAAAAGTATTGTATCCACAAACAAGAGTATATCTTTATAAGAAATATGAAAGTAATCAGTTGTGATTGTCGAATTAAAGCAGAAACACTTGAGGCTGTCACACTTTCATTTTACCTCATGCAAGATGTACCTGTCCAAATGTTATCAATGCTTTATTTCTCCTTTCCCTCAACTCTGAGGGATTTCCGCATCAACATGACAATCAGCTTGCCAAAAAGCAGCGTACCACTGATGTCCTAGAACACCCTGCAGAGAGCATCGTATGGAGAAATAGTGAAAGCAACAAAATGTCTAAACATTCCCAACCTCAGCAATCATTCTCCAAATCAAGTGTTGGATTTGGAATAGGTAATTAAACTCTTGTTTCTTGATGTAATAACTGCTTAATAGATACCAGTGGTCCAATACGACAAGTACGCATAAACATTTCTCCAGATTTGAAGGGATAGTTCAGTTTTGATATAGGAGGCGCTATACACAATTATTTTTGGGAGATAATGAAAAACTGGGTTTCAAATTTGAAAGAGCATACAGTTTTGATGACAGCATAAATTTCATTTGATAAAAGTCGGTTCAGAAAATGGCTGAAGTATCGATGAACATAACCATATGTTATATTGGTAGGCACACACTAATTAGATCATTTTAAACCGGCCGTCTGAACAAAATTGTACAAAAGGATTTTTCAAATAGTTATGATTATTTTTCAACAAAATATCTCATTCACAATAATTTATTTTAAATGATTGAAACCAGTGAGTTTCTATAGAGCGCCCTTTCGAGTGTTAACGGCTCTATTTGAATGATAACAGGGTTTTTACTTAGTTATTAGTAATTTGTATGTATTTCTTCCAAGCATGGTGGATTTGTACCTGTTAGTTTGTAATGTGTTAGTGCAGATTTTGTTTACTGAAGTGCAGTTTGACAAAAACTGAACTGTCTTTGCCAAGAATCATTTCCACTTTATCGGCTAATATGCGAATATAATGTACATATATGTTATCTCAAACCTTACGGAATATCGTCAAATTATGTGGAATAAATTTTCTTCAAATTTACCCATGTTTTAATAGAAGAGAGCTACCCTCATCTCAAATCTGATCCAGAGCCAGAAGAAGAAATTGTTGATGAAAAGGTATGTATTGAGAGTGACCGCTTTCACTTTAGTAATTCTTATTCTTGCAACATTCCCAAAACCATTTGACAGAATATTAAATCAAAAGGACTGACATATCACAATCAAACTTGAGATGTGTGTACCTTAGTATCTTAAGGGGGCTACGACTTGTCTAGGTTTAAAAGCTCACGTGGCTCATTTATACATGCAATCTTGTAAAACCTGATTGAATAACATTCTTATCTGTGAAAAGACAATCTACTTCCGTTCTCTATTATGAATTGCATTGGTATCATTGTGGTATAGAATTCCACATTCAGAAAATGGTTCAGTTTGCAAAGATGGCCATCCGTGGTCTTGACAGTATTATAATCAGGATATGAATGGTCCTCGAGAAATTTGTGTAATTGCCTACCTTTATGTTATGGGAACAAGGTTAAAAAGTATTGTATCCACAAACAAGAGTATATCTTTATAAGAAATATGAAAGTAATCAGTTGTGATTGTCGAATTAAAGCAGAAACACTTGAGGCTGTCACACTTTCATTTTACCTCATGCAAGATGTACCTGTCCAAATGTTATCAATGCTTTATTTCTCCTTTCCCTCACCTCTGAGGGATTTCCGCATCAACATGACAATCAGCTTGCCAAAAAGCAGCGTACCACTGATGTCCTAGAACACCCTGCAGAGAGCATCGTATGGAGAAATAGTGAAAGCAACAAAATGTCTAAACATTCCCAACCTCAGCAATCATTCTCCAAATCAAGTGTTGGATTTGGAATAGGTAATTAAACTCTTGTTTCTTGATGTAATAACTGCTTAATAGATACCAGTGGTCCAATACGACAAGTACGCATAAACATTTCTCCAGATTTGAAGGGATAGTTCAGTTTTGATATAGGAGGCGCTATACACAATTATTTTTGGGAGATAATGAAAAACTGGGTTTCAAATTTGAAAGAGCATACGGTTTTGATGACAGCATAAATTTCATTTGATAAAAGTCGGTTCAGAAAATGGCTGAAGTATCGATAAACATAACCATATGTTATATTGGTAGGCACACACTAATTAGATAATTTTAAACCGGCCGTCTGAACAAAATTGTACAAAAGGATTTTTCAAATAGTTATGATTATTTTTCAACAAAATATCTCATTCACAATAATTTATTTTAAATGATTGAAACCAGTGAGTTTCTATAGAGCGCCCTTTCGAGTGTTAACGGCTTTATTTGAATGATAACAGGGTTTTTACTTAGTTATTAGTAATGTGTATGTATTTCTTCCAAGCATGGTGGATTTGTAACTGTTAGTTTGTAATGTGTTAGTGCAGATTTTGTTTACTGAAGTGCAGTTTGACAAAAACTGAACTGTCTTTGCCAAGAATCATTTCCACTTTATCGGCTAATATGCGAATATAATGTACATATATATTATCTCAAACCTTACGGAATATCGTTAAATTATGTGGGATACATTTTCTTCAAATTTACCTATGTTTTAATAGAAGAGAGCTACCCTCATCTCAAATCTGATCCAGAGCCAGAAGAAGAAATTGTTGATGAAAAGGTATGTATTGAGAGTGACCGCTTTCACTTTAGTAATTCTTATTCTTGCAACATCCCCAAAACCATTTGACAGAATATTAAGTCAAAAGGACTGACATATCACAATCAAACTTGAGATGTATGTACCTTAGTATCTTAAGGGGGCTACGACTTGTCTAGGTTTAAAAGCTCACGTGGCTCATTTATACATGCAATCTTGTAAAACCTGATTGAATAACATTCTTACCTGTGAAAAGACAATCTACTTCCGTTCTCTATTATGAATTGCATTGGTATCATGGTGGTATAGAATTCCACATTCAGAAAATGGTTCAGTTTGCAAAGATGGCCATCGGTGGTCTTGACAGTATTATAATCAGGATATGAGTGGTCCTCGAGAAATTTGTTTAATTGCCTACCTGTATGTTTTGGGAACAAGGTTAAAAAGTATTGTATCCACAAACAAGAGTATATCTTTATAAGAAATATGAAAGTAATCAGTTGTGATTGTCGAATTAAAGCAGAAACACTTGAGGCTGTCACACTTTCATTTTACCTCATGCAAGATGTACCTGTCCAAATGTTATCAATGCTTTATTTCTCCTTTCCCTCACCTCTGAGGGATTTCCGCATCAACATGACAATCAGCTTGCCAAAAAGCAGCGTACCACTGATGTCCTAGAACACCCTGCAGAGAGCATCGTATGGAGAAATAGTGAAAGCAACAAAATGTCTAAACATTCCCAACCTCAGCAATCATTCTCCAAATCAAGTGTTGGATTTGGAATAGGTAATTAAACTCTTGTTTCTTGATGTAATAACTGCTTAATAGATACCAGTGGTCCAATACGACAAGTACGCATAAACATTTCTCCAGATTTGAAGGGATAGTTCAGTTTTGATATAGGAGGCGCTATACACAATTATTTTTGGGAGATAATGAAAAACTGGGTTTCAAATTTGAAAGAGCATACGGTTTTGATGACAGCATAAATTTCATTTGATAAAAGTCGGTTCAGAAAATGGCTGAAGTATCGATAAACATAACCATATGTTATATTGGTAGGCACACACTAATTAGATAATTTTAAACCGGCCGTCTGAACAAAATTGTACAAAAGGATTTTTCAAATAGTTATGATTATTTTTCAACAAAATATCTCATTCACAATAATTTATTTTAAATGATTGAAACCAGTGAGTTTCTATAGAGCGCCCTTTCGAGTGTTAACGGCTTTATTTGAATGATAACAGGGTTTTTACTTAGTTATTAGTAATGTGTATGTATTTCTTCCAAGCATGGTGGATTTGTAACTGTTAGTTCGTAATGTGTTAGTGCAGATTTTGTTTACTGAAGTGCAGTTTGACAAAAACTGAACTGTCTTTGCCAAGAATCATTTCCACTTTATCGGCTAATATGCGAATATAATGTACAAATATATTATCTCAAACCTTACGGAATATCGTTAAATTATGTGGGATACATTTTCTTCAAATTTACCTATGTTTTAATAGAAGAGAGCTACCCTCATCTCAAATCTGATCCAGAGCCAGAAGAAGAAATTGTTGATGAAAAGGTATGTATTGAGAGTGACCGCTTTCACTTTAGTAATTCTTATTCTTGCAACATCCCCAAAACCATTTGACAGAATATTAAGTCAAAAGGACTGACATATCACAATCAAACTTGAGATGTATGTACCTTAGTATCTTAAGGGGGCTACGACTTGTCTAGGTTTAAAAGCTCACGTGGCTCATTTATACATGCAATCTTGTAAAACCTGATTGAATAACATTCTTACCTGTGAAAAGACAATCTACTTCCGTTCTCTATTATGAATTGCATTGGTATCATGGTGGTATAGAATTCCACATTCAGAAAATGGTTCAGTTTGCAAAGATGGCCATCGGTGGTCTTGACAGTATTATAATCAGGATATGAGTGGTCCTCGAGAAATTTGTTTAATTGCCTACCTTTATGTTTTGGGAACAAGGTTAAAAAGTATTGTATCCACAAACAAGAGTATATCTTTATAAGAAATATGAAAGTAATCAGTTGTGATTGTCGAATTAAAGCAGAAACACTTGAGGCTGTCACACTTTCATTTTACCTCATGCAAGATGTACCTGTCCAAATGTTATCAATGCTTTATTTCTCCTTTCCCTCACCTCTGAGGGATTTCCGCATCAACATGACAATCAGCTTGCCAAAAAGCAGCGTACCACTGATGTCCTAGAACACCCTGCAGAGAGCATCGTATGGAGAAATAGTGAAAGCAACAAAATGTCTAAACATTCCCAACCTCAGCAATCATTCTCCAAATCAAGTGTTGGATTTGGAATAGGTAATTAAACTCTTGTTTCTTGATGTAATAACTGCTTAATAGATACCAGTGGTCCAATACGACAAGTACGCATAAACATTTCTCCAGATTTGAAGGGATAGTTCAGTTTTGATATAGGAGGCGCTATACACAATTATTTTTGGGAGATAATGAAAAACTGGGTTTCAAATTTGAAAGAGCATACGGTTTTGATGACAGCATACATTTCATTTGATAAAAGTCGGTTCAGAAAATGGCTGAAGTATCGATAAACATAACCATATGTTATATTGGTAGGCACACACTAATTAGATCATTTTAAACCGGCCGTCTGAACAAAATTTTACAAAAGGATTTTTCAAATAGTTATGATTATTTTTCAACAAAATATCTCATTCACAATAATTTATTTTAAATGATTGAAACCAGTGAGTTTCTATAGAGCGCCCTTTCGAGTGTTAACGGCTCTATTTGAATGATAACAGGGTTTTTACTTAGTTATTAGTAATTTGTATGTATTTCTTCCAAGCATGGTGGATTTGTACCTGTTAGTTTGTAATGTGTTAGTGCAGATTTTGTTTACTGAAGTGCAGTTTGACAAAAACTGAACTGTCTTTGCCAAGAATCATTTCCACTTTATCGGCTAATATGCGAATATAATGTACATATATGTTATCTCAAACCTTACGGAATATCGTCAAATTATGTGGAATAAATTTTCTTCAAATTTACCCATGTTTTAATAGAAGAGAGCTACCCTCATCTCAAATTTGATCCAGAGCCAGAAGAAGAAATTGTTGATGAAAAGGTATGTATTGAGAGTGACCGCTTTCACTTTAGTAATTCTTATTCTTGCAACATTCCCAAAACCATTTGACAGAATATTAAGTCAAAAGGACTGACATATCACAATCAAACTTGAGATGTGTGTACCTTAGTATCTTAAGGGGGCTACGACTTGTCTAGGTTTAAAAGCTCACGTGGCTCATTTATACATGCAATCTTGTAAAACCTGATTGAATAACATTCTTATCTGTGAAAAGACAATCTACTTCCGTTCTCTATTATGAATTGCATTGGTATCATGGTGGTATAGAATTCCACATTCAGAAAATGGTTCAGTTTGCAAAGATGGCCATCCGTGGTCTTGACAGTATTATAATCAGGATATGAATGGTCCTCGAGAAATATGTTTAATTGCCTACCTTTATGTTATGGGAACAAGGTTAAAAAGTATTGTATCCACAAACAAGAGTATATCTTTATAAGAAATATGAAAGTAATCAGTTGTGATTGTCGAATTAAAGCAGAAACACTTGAGGCTGTCACACTTTCATTTTACCTCATGCAAGATGTACCTGTCCAAATGTTATCAAAGCTTTATTTCTCCTTTCCCTCACCTCTGAGGGATTTCCGCATCAACATGACAATCAGCTTGCCAAAAAGCAGCGTACCACTGATGTCCTAGAACACCCTGCAGAGAGCATCGTATGGAGAAATAGTGAAAGCAACAAAATGTCTAAACATTCCCAACCTCGGCAATCATTCTCCAAATCAAGTGTTGGATTTGGAAGAGGTAATTAAACCCTTGTTTCTTGATGTAATAACTGCTTAATATATACCAGTGGTCCAATACGACAAGTACGCATAACCATTTCTCCAGATTTGAAGGGATAGTTCAGTTTTGATATAGGAGGCGCTATACACAATTATTTTTGGGAGATAATGAAAAACTGGGTTTCAAATTTGAAAGAGCATACGGTTTTGATGACAGCATAAATTTCATTTGATAAAAGTCGGTTCAGAAAATGGCTGAAGTATCGATGAACATAACCATATGTTATATTGGTAGGCACACACTAATTAGATCAATTTAAACCGGCCGTCTGAACAAAATTTTACAAAAGGATTTTTCAAATAGTTATGATTATTTTTCAACAAAATATCTCATTCACAATAATTTATTTTAAATTATTGAAACCAGTGCGTTTCTATAGAGCGCCCTTTCGAGTGTTAACGGCTCTATTTGAATGATAACAGGGTTTTTACTTAGTTATTAGTAATTTGTATGTATTTCTTCCAAGCATGGTGGATTTGTACCTGTTAGTTTGTATGTGTTAGTGCAGATTTTGTTTACTGAAGTGCAGTTTGACAAAAACTGAACTGTCTTTGCCAAGAATCATTTCCACTTTATCGGCTAATATGCGAATATAATGTACATATATATTATCTCAAACCTTACGGAATATCGTCAAATTATGTGGGATACATTTTCTTCAAATTTACCTATGTTTTAATAGAAGAGAGCTACCCTCATCTCAAATCTGATCCAGAGCCAGAAGAAGAAATTGTTGATGAAAAGGTATGTATTGAGAGTGACCGCTTTCACTTTAGTAATTCTTATTCTTGCAACATCCCCAAAACCATTTGACAGAATATTAAGTCAAAAGGACTGACATATCACAATCAAACTTGAGATGTGTGTACCTTAGTATCTTAAGGGGGCTACGACTTGTCTAGGTTTAAAAGCTCACGTGGCTCATTTATACATGCAATCTTGTAAAACCTGATTGAATAACATTCTTATCTGTGAAAAGACAATCTACTTCCGTTCTCTATTATGAATTGCATTGGTATCATGGTGGTATAGAATTCCACATTCAGAAAATGGTTCAGTTTGCAAAGATGGCCATCCGTGGTCTTGACAGTATTATAATCAGGATATGAATGGTCCTCGAGAAATTTGTTTAATTGCCTACCTTTATGTTATGGGAACAAGGTTAAAAAGTATTGTATCCACAAACAAGAGTATATCTTTATAAGAAATATGAAAGTAATCAGTTGTGATTGTCGAATTAAAGCAGAAACACTTGAGGCTGTCACACTTTCATTTTACCTCATGCAAGATGTACCTGTCCAAATGTTATCAATGCTTTATTTCTCCTTTCCCTCACCTCTGAGGGATTTCCGCATCAACATGACAATCAGCTTGCCAAAAAGCAGCGTACCACTGATGTCCTAGAACACCCTGCAGAGAGCATCGTATGGAGAAATAGTGAAAGCAACAAAATGTCTAAACATTCCCAACCTCAGCAATCATTCTCCAAATCAAGTGTTGGATTTGGAAGAGGTAATTAAACCCTTGTTTCTTGATGTAATAACTGCTTAATATATACCAGTGGTCCAATACGACAAGTACGCATAACCATTTCTCCAGATTTGAAGGGATAGTTCAGTTTTGATATAGGAGGCGCTATACACAATTATTTTTGGGAGATAATGAAAAACTGGGTTTCAAATTTGAAAGAGCATACGGTTTTGATGACAGCATAAATTTCATTTGATAAAAGTCGGTTCAGAAAATGGCTGAAGTATCGATGAACATAACCATATGTTATATTGGTAGGCACACACTAATTAGATCAATTTAAACCGGCCGTCTGAACAAAATTTTACAAAAGGATTTTTCAAATAGTTATGATTATTTTTCAACAAAATATCTCATTCACAATAATTTATTTTAAATGATTGAAACCAGTGAGTTTCTATAGAGCGCCCTTTCGAGTGTTAACGGCTCTATTTGAATGATAACAGGGTTTTTACTTAGTTATTAGTAATTTGTATGTATTTCTTCCAAGCATGGTGGATTTGTAACTGTTAGTTTGTAATGTGTTAGTGCAGATTTTGTTTACTGAAGTGCAGTTTGACAAAAACTGAACTGTCTTTGCCAAGAATCATTTCCACTTTATCGGCTAATATGCGAATATAATGTACATATATGTTATCTCAAACCTGACGGAATATCGTCAAATTATGTGGGATAAATTTTCTTCAAATTTACTACGGTTTTAATAGAAGAGAGCTACCCTCATCTCAAATCTGATCCAGAGCCAGAAGAAGAAATTGTTGATGAAAAGGTATGTATTGAGAGTGACCGCTTTCACTTTAGTAATTCTTATTCTTGCAACATCCCCAAAACCATTTGACAGAATATTAAGTCAAAAGGACTGACATATCACAATCAAACTTGAGATGTATGTATCTTAGTATCTTAAGGGGGCTACGACTTGTCTAGGTTTTAAAGCTCACCTGGCTCATTTATACATGCAATCTTGTAAAACCTGATTGAATAACATTCTTACCTGTGAAAAGACAATGTACTTCCGTTCTCTATAATGAATTGTATTGGTATCATGGTGGTATAGAATTCCACATTCAGAAAATGGTTCAGTTTGCAAAGATGGCCATCCGTGTTCTTGACAGTATTATAATCAGGATATGAATGGTCCTCGAGAAATTTGTTTAATTGCCTCCCTTTATGTTATGGGAACAAGGTTAAAAAGTATTGTATCCACAAACAAGAGTATATCTTTATAAGAAATATGACAGTAATCAGTTGTGATTGTCAAATTAAAGTAAAGTCACTTGAAGCTTTCACGCTACTCTTCTACCTGATGCAAGATGTACCTGTCAAAATGTTATCAATGCTTTATATCTTCTTTCGCTCACCTCTGATTGTATTTCAGCATCAACATGACAATCGGCTTGCCAAAAGGAAGCGTACCAACTATGTTCTAGAGGACCATGCACAGGTCAGCACATGGAGTAAGTTTGATGACCAGAAAGTGTATAATCGTTCACTGCAATCATCCTCCATATCTGGTGTTGGAAATGGAAGAGGTAATTAAACTCTTGTTTCTTGATGTAATTTACTGATCCATAGTGACCAATAGTGCAATACACCAGTCGTCCAATATGACAGGTACGCATTAACAATCCTCCCGTTTTAAAGTGATAGTTCAGTTTTGATATAGGGGGCGCTACACAAAATAATTTTGGTGAGATAATGAAAAACTGAGTTTCAAATTTGAAAGATCATACAGTTCTGATGACAGAATAAACTTTTCCTTGATAAAAATCGGTTCAGAAATCTGCTGAAGTATCCATGAACATAACCATATGTTATATTGATAGGCACCACAATTATTAGATATCTTTAAACCTGCCGTCTTAACTTCCTCTTTTTAAAATTGTACAAAAGAAGTTTTCAAATAGTTGTTGATTATTTTCAACATTCACAATCATTTATTTTAAATGATTGAAACCAGTAAGTTTGTATAGAGCGCCCTTTCTTTTGTTAACGGCTCTATTTTAATGATAACAGGGTTTTTAATGTACTTAGTAATTTGTTTTTATTTATTTTAAGCATGGTGGATTTGTAACTGTTAGTTTGTAATGTATTAGTGCAGAATTGTTTACTCAAGTGCAGTTTGACAAAAACTGAATTGTTTTTGCCAAGACTCATTGCCACATTTTCGGCCAATATGCGAATATAATGTACATATATGTATAATCTCAAACCTTACGGAATATCGTCAAATTATGTGGGATAAGTTTTCTTCAAAATTACTTATGTTTTAATAGGAGAGAGCTACCCTTCTCCCAAATCTGATCCAGAGCCAAAAGAAGAAATTATTGATGAAAAGGTATGTATTGAGTATGACCGCTTTCACTTTAGAAATAAATTGTTTGTGTTAATGTTAAATAATGCATTTTATAATGCCTCTAAAACAACAGGGCAGAGGCATACTTATTAGGAATTGCCCCTCTGTCCATCTATTTGCCTGTCCCTTTCTTTTTGTTGCAACATCCCCAAAACCAGTTGACAGAATAATAATTCAAAAGAATTGACATATTACAATTAAACTTGGGACCTGCATGTATCTTGGGGAGCAACTGATTTTGCTAGATTTAAAAGCTCATGTGGCTTATTCTACATGCAAACATAGCTTGAAAAACCTGATTGCAGAAAATTCTTACCTGTGAAAATAAAATGTACTTACGTTCTCTATTATGAGTTTTATCGGTATCATGGAGGTTTTAGAATTTCACATTCAGAAAATTGTTAAGTGTGCAAAGATGGCCGTCCGTGGTTTCGACAGTTTTGTAATCAGGATATGAAAGGTCCTCGAGAATATTTTGTTATTGCCTCTTTTCATGTGAAAGGAACAAGGAACAAAATTAGTCCTGTGGCATATATTATGAGCGTTGGACCTTTCAACTTTGACCTTTGACCTTATGACCCCACACGTTTAGCAGATCATCGTCTTGGCTTAGTGCATGCAGGTACCCAGTTTTAGGCAAATCAGTCAAGCAGTTTTTAAGAGCCATACAAAGGTACACACTGGCATCCATTTTGAAAAAAGGTGCCCACGTCCATCGGAGGTCAGGTCCGCGTTAGCTCGATTTCTAAATTTGCTTATCTTCATGAATGTCCATGTACACGCCTTCATCACATAGTGCACAATTCACCTATATTGGCTAGTCTGCCCCACTAACATTGAACTATAGCTAGATAGCATTTATTTCATCCCGCAATATGAACACCCATGCACCCGGAGTTCATTAATCGTATGTGACCATTGCATGCGAAAAAAAAGTTTTGGTATAATTTCAAGAAACTAACAACTGCAAGCACATTATGTTAATCTACATCTGAGCACAATGGTAGCCTAACTTTCAATGACGGGTCCATATAATTTATATACTTGTTTATTTATTGCACACAACGAATACATTGTATGAAAACAGACAAGTGTCAAAACATTACTCATTGCATATTTCTAAAAGATAAAATTAACCTTACCACACATTTATCTTGTATATCGATTTTTGGAGTATAGTTATATTCAAGATTGATCATACATGTTTATGAATTGGAAAGACATTTAAACCCTTCATGACTTTATAAATACGATCTACTAATCTACTTTCGATTAATTGGCCGATTGATTTATCCATGTGTTCAAAAGTCACACTATGCATAATAGTGGTTTATTAAATGGGTAGAAGAATCCATGCATTATGATTGGTCAATTAGCATGTACAAGTTTTTCACTGATGTTGGCTCACATAAGTTTGATTTTCACATATGTTGCGCCCATTTTATAATTTTAACAGTTCACAGGCATATTTCGTGGATCAACAATTTTTGCAAAAAAATGTGAAAAATAAATTGTCTGCAAAAGAAATGGGAACATCACAATTTGTCCAGCCATGCGTCGGTAAATTAGCCATCCGTCGGTACTTGTACAGGCATGTGTCGGTAAATTTAGCCAGTACTGGGAAAATGTCTGATTTTCACATTTTTTGCGCCCATTGTATAAAACAAATGCTGCACAGGCATATTTTGTGGATCGGTAAGAATTGGATGCCCTCTTTTAACTTTGAAATTGTCTAAAACCCACTCCCTGCGTTCGTGGGTTTAAACCATTCAAACATTAAACTCGTGCATCTAATTCTTACTGATCCACTCATGCCTGTGCATCATTTGTATAATTGTAATATATTTATGTTGAGGAGCCAATAAACTGATTATATTTAACGGTCGTGAAATAAAAGTCTTAGAGCTTGTGCGAAAAAAGCTTCTGGATGCATGATTCCATTGACATTGTTATCCCGCCCAAACGAAGTTTGAAAGGGGGTATATCAGCGTACGGTCGGGCGGGCGGGCGGGCGGTCCGTTGCAAACAGTTTGTGTATCGAACTACTTCCACAGTTTTCGAGCAATTTTAATGACATTTGGTACACTAAATGGTCTTGAGGTACGGGTTTGCAAGACATTTCTTAAGAATAAGGCATTGCCATAGTAACAACAAATTTGCTTCACAAATGTCAATGCACCATACGATGTGTATTCTTCACTTAACGATCATTGTTTTATAATCGTCACAAACCAGTACTCCGGGACGGGGGGGGGGGGGGCACTCGCATACACCAGTGCCATCAGTGTCTGTCAACCTCTAAATTGGACCCTAATGGCAAAAAAGCGTATCGCACTATTTCTGAAAAAGCACTAATGGCAACAACTAACGTATCACACTCTAAACATCTCTAAACTCCTTCCGACCAACGTCATCAGAATAAATTGAATCACTGATATGTAAACTTCCACCCAAGTCTTGCGAACTAGATCCCATCCTTACAAGCCTACTTAAAGAATGTTCTACAACATTCGCACCAATCATCGCCAGAATCATCAACCTTTGCATTGAACAAGCTTCAGTCCCTAAAGCGTTGAAACTAGCACACATCCATCCTCTCCTCAAAAAACCCTCACTCGATCCAGAATCTCTACAAAATTACAGACCTGTATCACACCTTTTGTATTTGTTTAAGCTACTAGAACGTGTCGTGTTTTCAAGACTCTCTGAATACCTCCTTGAAAACAATCTCTTTGACCAGCAACAATCTGCATATCGTCCACACCACAGTGTCGAAACTCTTCTTCTCAATATCTCTAACTACATTTTGCAAGAAATGGACAATGGTAAAAGTACTGCTCTAGTACTTCTTGATTTATCTTCAGCATTTGATACTGTAAACCATAATATTTTGCTGAATACTCTCACATCTCTTGGTATAAAAGGTCCAGCTCATAAATGGTTCAAGTCATATTTGTCTGATCATCATCAGATTGTTTGTATTGATGATCATAAATCTGATTCCTCTTGTGTTACACGCGGAGTTCCGCAGGGTTCTGTTGGCGGCCCAACTTTATTCTCATTGTATTTGATAGGATTAAAACACATACTAGGTAATCATTGTGTAAAATATCATTGTTATGCAGACGATATTCAATTGTATATTTCCTTTGAACCAACCCAAATTGATGCCGTAAATGCAATTCAAAAGCTTGAAGCTTGTATTTTGGATGTACAAAATTGGATGAGTTTACATTCTTTGAAATTGAACAATGCAAAATCTGAGTTTATACTTTTTGGTTCCAAGGCACAATTACATAAGGTTAATGTAACATCAATGAATATGGGTAATATTGAAATTCCTTTGTCTAGTTCTTGCAGAAATCTTGGAGTAATGTTTGATTGTAATATGACAATGTCAGTACAAATATCTAGTGTATGTAAATCTGTCCGGTACCAGCTACGTAATTTAGGATTCATTCGTAAATATTTGACATGTTCCTCTACCCAGAAAATTGTCCATGCACTCATTTCCTCTCGTCCAGATTTTGGTAATGCCCTAGTTTATCAGTTGCCCCAGTCCCAACTTACAAAATTACAAAAACTACAAAATACAGCAGCCCGCATCGTCACACTCACAAAGAATTTCACTCACATCACCCCTATACTACAAACACTTCATTGGCTACCAATCGATCAACGCGTTAAATTTAAGATTTTGTTGTTAACATTTCACTGTATACATGGTTCTGCCCCTAGCTACAATACTTTTCTGATACAACCTTACAATCCTATACGACCCCTCCGATCCTCTCAATCTGGCTTACTTTCTATTCCACCAAGCAAAAAATCATGGGGGGACAGGGCTTTTGCACATGCGGGTCCTTCGCTCTGGAATGAGTTACCCCAGCACACTAGAAATATTACGTCTTTAGAGTCTTTTAAGACATGTTTGAAATCACACCTCTTTCAAGTTGCATTTCATTAATATCCAGTAGATTCAGTATGTGTTTATATGTTTATGTTCCATCATTATGTTCTTTGTTTTTGTTGTGTAAAGATGAGTTTACTGCGCCCTGAGCACCTTGGAAAAGGTGGAATTGGCGCATTACAAGACCGCTTTATTATTATTATTATTATTATTATACAAATGATGCACAGGCATGAGTGGATCGGTAAGAATTGGATGCACGAGTTTAACTTTGGAATGGTTTAAACCCACGAGCACAGCGAGTGGGTTTTAGACCATTTCCAAAGTTAAAAGAGTGCATACAATTCTTACCGATCCACGAAATATGCCTGTGCATCATTTGTTTTATAAAATGGGCGCGAACAAATGTGAAAATCAGACTTTTTCCCAGTAATGGTTAATTTGGCTAAATTTACCGACCCATGGCTTCAAAAGTACCGACCCACGGCTTCAAAAGTACCGACCAATGGCTGCAAAAGTACCGATGCATGACTGGAGAAAATTTTGATTTTCACATTAAAAAAAACACAAAATTTAAATGATTTTTTTTAATATCAATTTTTATTCTACAAATTTAAATGATTTTTTTTATATCATTTTTTTTTTTTTTTTTTTTTAATGGCGTATTGCTTTTCTGAGAAGGACCCTGAATGGCAAATCGCATCTTTTCTGAAAAGGACCATAATTGCAAAATATGACTTATCGCATTATTTCTGAATGGACCCTATTGGCGTATCGCGCTTTTTCTGTACGGACCCTACTGGCCTATTGCACTTCTGAAATGTACCCTAAATGGCTTAGCACACCTTTACTAAAAAGGAACCTTATGGCAAAATAAATATCGTATCGCACCTTTTTCTAAAAATGACCCTAATGGGCGTTTTGGATTTATTCTGAATGGACCCTAATGGCGTATCGCACTAATTCTGAAAGGACCCTAATGGCGTATCGCACGTTTACTGTGCGGGTCCTAATGGCGTATCACACTTTTTTAAACAGACCTAAATTGCCTATTACACTTCTGAAATAGGCCCTAAATGGCGCATCGCACTATTTCTGAATGGACCCTAATGGTGTATCGCACTTTTTTTTGTATGGACCCTAATTGCGTATCACACTATTGAAATGGACCCTAAATGGCATATCACACCTTTTCTGACATTGATAATAAGAAAAATGTGTCGATTCATATAGCGCCTAATATGACTGATAATCATCTCGAAGCGCTTTACAATATTATTATTGAATTGATCCTAAATGGCCTATGTATCGCACCTTTTCTGAAATGGAAACTAAATGGCATATCGCACATTTCCTTAAATGTACACTAGATGGCGTAACACACCGTTACTGAAGTGGACCCTAAAAGGCGTATCGCACATTTCTATTTTAACACCCCTAAATTGTTATAAATGACGTATTAATGCTTTTCAAAGTTTAAATGCGACCTCCCCATCGACATCAACTTCCCTGCTGACAAGTACTTGGACAATATAGTTAAACGTGATAACACAGAATGCCACACTCTGGACTAAAATAAACGCTGCACAGACAATTTACCCCAGCTCAGACAGCATCAGAAAATTAATAACAAACATCTTTGCGACAAAATTGCTCGTATCCATTCAAGGCTGCATTACAGGAAACCTGCACCATTACGGTACATAGTGATAGTTATAACTTTACCATGCTCAACAAGTATACATAATTACAGCCAGTTTTTCATTATCTCACAAAAGAATATCGGGGGCACTTCGGAAAATACCAATACTAAACACTAACTTCAAAAGAAGACAATAATTATATTATAATTTAAATATAGTGTGGATACCTTGATAAAAGACTATGTAATTCACGGGCGCGCTCGGGATGTTCTAACATAGCGGCGCGTCGCGGCGGACGTGCGAGCACTCTCTAGTATCTGCACAATGCATCGATGTGTACGCACGAGCGCTTGTGAACCTACGGGTTCGATTGCGATATAGTGTTTCCATCATACGAAATGCGATTGTTGTTACAATATAAAGATATAAAGATTGAGGGATCGAATCAGCCTGGGTAATTCACACCGTGTTTAAAGAAAAACGTCGACAACCTGTTTTCCTAAAACGGTACCCTTTTAATAGAAAAAACGTCGAAAGCTGTTAACCTGAAAAAGAACCCATGTTCAGGTTTGTGTGCTATCAGTGCTTGAAAAACACCCCTTTTTAAGAAAAACGTCTACGCCACCTCATAGCTGAAAATGATACCCTATCGACGTTTTTGTTTGGACGCGCGTGCGTAGCCGCTGCCAGTCATGTTGAGAGTGCCCCCCCCCCCCCCCCCCCCGGACCAGTACTGCGGGGTTATTAATCACATTCAGTGATATTTGTTTACGGCTCCATTATTTCTATTACTAGGTGTATTAATGATTGCAAACAAAATCATCAAAGCATTATAATGTTTTTTATATTATTTCTCCTTCAGCCTACCAAAAAGTGTGATGAGGAAACTGCCGGACACTCGAACGCAGTTCCGTCTGTCATTCAGGTATTTGTTTGGTTTTGAAATACATTAGAACAGTCTTGGTATTATGTTTCATGAGTAGCCAACAATGCTCTGTGAAAGTCTGAGCAAGGATCATGAGCCTATTTTTGTTTTTGTGCAAAGAAGCTCACTATTGGTTTTCCCATCCATTTCCAATCAATCGTCATTCAATTTCATGAACTTGTTAACTTGTTAAATGAACTTGTTAAATGAACTTGTTAAAGTGGACTTCCACACGATTTCAAGCTTCTAATGATTGAAAGACAGATATTTTAGGTCAATAAACACAATTTTGTATGAAAAAAGTATGATTGTGGGTTCTTATAATTGGATTTGAAATTCTAATGACACAAATTCGCGAGCGAGCTTGTTCTATCCCACAATGCATCAATTTGTGACGTACGACCCTCACTATGCGCCTATCTATGTTTTTACACTGCAGCGAATGTGTTCTTTTGATCGGACCAATACAATGCTCGATCTTGAATAGTTTAGTCCAAGATGCGCCACTGAACCATACCTTTGAGCATTACTGCATTGTTGAACCGTTTGAAAATACTTGCCTGCCCGAAATTGTAACACGTTTGGCTTTCATTGGAATTTGAATAGACACAAAGTCCTGTAAACGTGGTTATTGAATTTGCTGGCTCTGCATGACCGGCTATTATGAATGACACATGTAGTGATCACAATGCAGCGGCACCGGATTGAAGCCTACTCAAGAAATTGAGCAAAGTGAGGGTGCTATTAATACGTTAGGGCCTCATGATTGTGTGCAGTAAATTTAATTTCCTCAGAGTTAATGCCATCAGAAAAAATATCTTAGAAATCAACCAAAGAGAGCCAAATCCTGAAAATATTCAAGCACATCCCTAGATTTATTTCCAATTATACTGTGTTTTTTTTTTTAACTCGTCCGGCGGAATTCTTCTTTAAAGGGATAGTTGAGTTCTAGTAGAGAGAGTACAGTCTGTTTAGTAAAACTGAATTTTAGTAACCAAAACCCGCACCATTACATTTACAAAATAATAGTTATTACTGACCACCGTGCTCAAAAGGAATTTAAAAATTACAAATGACTAAGTTAATGTCTGTTATCATTAAAAAAAGAGATGTTTAAACTAAAGAGGGCGCTTTCAAAAAACGCATTTGTTTAAACCATTTTAAATTAAATATTGTGCATGTAATGTTTCGTTGAAATAGTGATTAGATAGAGAGATAATCAACAACTATCTAAAAACCTATATTGGAAAATTTTGAAAAGAGGAAGCATTTTAAAATAAATTTTAACGACTGTTTCAAAATGATCCAATACTTGTGGGGCCCCATATTTATTACAAATGGATATGTTTATGAATATTTCAGCCGTTTCTGAACCGATTTTGATCAAATAAAGTTTATTCTGCCATTAAAATAGTATGCTCTTTCAAATTTGACACTCAGTATTTCATTAGCTCACAACAAAAATATTTTGTGTAGCGCCCTCTCTACCAAAACTCAACTATCCCTTTAATTTCAATTGCGTGCAAAAAGTCTTTAGCTGGTCATAATATCGATTTCGTCAGTGTACACATAATTTCGTTATTTCGCAATCAAATTCGTCATTGTGCCGATCCTGCTGTCAAATTGTATTCAATCTCTTCCGATCGCTCGAGCCGATGTACAATGTGATGATCGATTTATTCATTGTGCATTTAGTGTTGTTATTTCCCTTCAAATTCGTCAAACCATATAAACCCCTCAAAAAAAGTTCGGAAACTCAAGTTTGATCGATTTATATCTATTTTCTTTTGAAATCATAATAGTTATATTTGGTATCACTTGAAAGAGTGTGTATACCTCTTTAAAATGATACCAAATTCGTAAGCATCACGAACACGATGTATGCACAGTATATTTGAGAACGGGGGAATATCAGAAGTGAAATGTCACAAAATGCGCCAACAAACTTCAGTTGGAAAGTCTGACACCCATATCACGGTCTTTCTCATCAAATTCGTCAAACAATATAAAAAGCTTATTTGATGTATGTTATTAATTATCCAGTCGAAGTTAATAATATCTTGTTATAAATAAAAAAGCTGAAAACTTACTATTTGTAAGGTGATGTTTCGCCGGCTTCTTCTGACTATTCTCAAAAGTGTAGAGTGGTCTTTTATAGGGATGTGCAGGAATCGTCACGCACCACCGCTTTCGGAATGCGTGAAAGACGTATTGGGATGTCACGCGTGCGAAAGGTTGAAACGAAGCCCCCCCCCCCCCCCCCCCCCTTCTTATTCAGTCTGGGTTGCTCCACTCTTTACCAGATCGATCCTTTTTATACTCCTCGTTCAAACCACTTTTTCTCCCTGTCCCAAATTGTGACTTCTATATTAATTTGATACTTTGTTTGATTATCCTTTCAGTAATATCCTTTGTATATTTGAACGAAATTTTCTATATTTGTTTTGTGTCCCAGAATGCACACAATTTGAGGCTACCATCTATTGATAGTATATCGACTCATGTAAAACAGTAATTTTTTCATATATAATCTTGGAAACAGTATTTAATATAGTCTAAATACATCACTGATGAGAAAAAGTAATGTTTCCATTTTTTATTGTTGGTTCCAGGGTGCATTTTGGCGATTTTAAAGATAATTAGCTAATTTGCATATTTCTGAAATAAGGTCAGGGGTCATTTTCCATCTAGGAATAGTACAGTAGTAATCAAAACATTCATGACAAGGTAATTTGGGGCAAGGAATCCATTTCCAGTGCTCATTTTCATGTGCCGCATGGGCAACGTCCTAAAATCCAAAATGGCTTCCCCTAATTTGCATATTTATGAATATTATTGATTTACAGTAGCTACATCCTCTAATAAGTATTGATTACAGGTCATATATATTCAATCATGATCTTAATGTATATTAAAGATACTTCAGCTTGAATGCCACCTTGGCAACCTCTGACTATGCCTATAATTACCTTAATTACCCTAATTTGCATATTCCCAGAAATCATGTAAATTTGTGTGTTTTGTAAACCCAGAAAGTAAAATCAACGAGAAATACCACTTTTCCATGGTTTTAGAGGGCAACGAATCCATTTATGATACTTATTTCGACGTATCACCTCGGCAACCCACATAAATCCAAGATGGCCGCCTTTGTCATTTTAAAGTAAATAATGCTATTTGCTACTTTCATTTATAAAAGTATGATTTGTTTACTGTATTTACACCAAATTCAAAATTATTTCCAAGATTATAGCCAACAATTTCACAACATTTATATTTACTACATTAGGGGATATACTATGAACATTTTTTGTATTTTTTAATAACATTTGACACATAGGCGTACCCAGGGGGGGGGGGGGTGGGGTGGGTGTTCACCCCCCCCCCCCCCCCCCCCCCCTTGACCAAAACATTGCAGTTCTGGGGGTTTGAAGGTACTTCAAGTATGGGAGATGGAAGTTATATGTCAGATATTTCTTTACAAACACCTATACCAATTTAAACTTTGGTTTGAATAATACAGAAGCATAGTAAAAAAGTTAATTGTTACAATTATTTGCTTTAGATTATCATTTCAGAATTGTATGTTTCATAGGGAATACCGAACAGAGGCAACGATTGCTACGCCATTGCAGTCATTCAGATAATAGGCACATCACCCATCCTTGATGCCTATCTACTAGAATTGGACAAACACACCATTCCTGTATTGGAAGCTGTGTTGGATGTGTTAAAAAATCCTTCCGGAAAGACTTTACAGAAATTGAAATGGCTGGTGGGGGCTGACTACCAGAACCGCGAACAGCAGGACGCCAACCAGTTCCTGGCTGATGTACTGACTTCCCCCTGCAACCAGTGCGGCGAGCATTGTTCTTTTTTGGAAGGGTGGGTAAATGCTACCTATTCAATTCGATTTTTTATTCAAATCATTTCATTTGTTTACGATAAAATGAATATATACATGCACATACAAATGAGTATACATCATAATTAACATAATATGGTAAGGTTATCGTAAGAAACAGAATGTTTATGATCATGATGATGGGGCCTTTAAAGTAAAAATAAACTACACATTATTCATACAGTAAATGTATATATATATATATATATATATATACAGATATATGCACGCTTTGACAAGCATTCGCACATACATTCAAAATATCCTTCACTACTAAAACTTTTTTTTACATGAATCATTAAATAATAATTGTGAACATTGAACTTTAAACATGGACGGAGTTGCACTTTCCTTAATATCATTACTCAAGCAGATCCATTCCTTAATGCCATTTCCATGGAAAGAATTTTGTGCACTTGTCGTCACACTTTAAATAAATGTAAATCACTTTTCTGATAAGTAGAATACGAATGAATACCATTATTAATAACAAATTTTATATTACACAATTTTTAAATTTAAACATAAATGTGCGATTATTACATTTAAATTTGGAGTACGGGTGTTTTAAGAAAAAGTGGTCGTGATGGGGCCGATAATCAGATTAAGTTAGAAATTGTACGGCCCGTTTCTGTATTAACAAATAAACCTTGTCCATATATGATGTATATATTTCCCCCAAATAATATTACAATAATTTACATATAAATGACGAATCAAACTCAACCGAACACAAACATTAACTACCCCCTCAACATTTGTTGTAGCAGCATGTGCATTTTAAAGCATGTTCAAAGAAGGGACAGATGCGTTGAAGTTTGCTCATATTGTGCGATTGCTATTACAACGTTGCATACTTGGATGGCACAAAAACATTGATGCCAAGAACATAATTTATGTGACTTTTGTGAGTAAATTGGAAGAATAATGTACCTAGTAGTATGAACATAAAAATCAAAGTGTATTAGAATATTGAACTCAAAGTAAGCGTTTTAAATCAGTTCTCAATTTTGTTTCCTTCAGATTATGCCACTTGCAGGGAGTGAGCGAAATTAAATGCCCAAGGTGTCCAGGCCGGCAGGAGTATGCACGTTATTCCCAACCATCAATGCGTCTTTACTGCACACGGCCATCCATTCAGAGATGCCTGGATAAGGCCCTTGAAATGGAAGAGGTTGCAACATCATCCTTGTGTGACGAGTGGTAAGAAATTTAAAGGGAACAAACACCTTAACATAATGGTTTATGAATGAATGGTACAATTTTGACTAGTCCTTTCCGTAAAAAAGAAAATAGGTTTTCAGACAAATTGTATAATTGTGAAACGCATGACCATACCGTACCATACCATGTGTTCATGGGTTATCTGGTGAAGACTACTTTTCATATTGTATAATGCAAACGCATAGTCCAATATACATAACGTAATAGTGCAGAGCTTTCATTTGCAGGGTGATTATTTTTTCCAGACAGAAAACAAAAGTCGTAACTGAATTATTTTGTTACTCTAAATTGTACACGACTGGCAATAATAGATCATTATCTTCATAATCAGGGTCGATTTGATTTGATGGACACAAAATTCGGTAATATCGGCATTGCCGATATACATATCAGAACAATGTCAAAACCCATCACCTTGTCACCTTTACTGATGGACGAGGGAAGCTCTGACAGTGGGGAAATGGTCATTGCGATATATATATAGAGAGAGAGATAGAATGTCCACCAAGGTCATTTGATTAATTTGTTTGTTGACTTCTCCATGTTTGGACATTTTAATAACTCTCCACGTGATCTGGATGATTTGCAGGGCCGCAATTAATTGGCACGAAATGGATGTTTTAGCACCAAAATGAAAACTAATCTCTAACATTTACTCTTTACATCTATATCTTTTTAAGGTGTGAACATTATTATCTAATTTTGAAATAATTGACCTTCGATTACCCTTTTTTGGTACACTCTGTTTATTATGTATAAGAAAGGAATCTTAATATTCATCAAACTATTCAATTGAATTGCAACTAACTCAATGCATATCAATTGGTGTAGATGAATTTTATTTAATATATTATTTACTTCTTGTTGAAACAGTGGATACGCCATGTCCGTTGGAGAGCACCGGCAGCGGGTGGACTTTGCTCCAAAATACCTGTGGTTGTCGGTGAATCGGTGGTCAAATGCTGACGTGTCTAAGGGATATGTTTACAAGAATAGCGTCACCATTGAGGCGGAAGAAATAATTAAAATCCGGGTTGGTGGTGCCCTGCAAGAGTATCATCTTGCAGGTATACTTGTAAGTGTAATATTTCAAATGTTGACTTTAATTATGAATGGTCCTCGAGAAATATGTTTAATTGCCTCTCGTTATGTAATGGAAACAAGGAAAACAAATGTATCCACAAAACATGATGTACCTTTATACGAAAGGTAAGAGTAATTAATTGTGATTGTCAAATTATGCAGTCATTTGAAGCATTCACGCTACTCTTCTACCTGCTGCAAGATGTACCTGTCCAAATGTTATCAATGCTTTATTTCTCCTTTCCCTCACCTCTGATTGTATTTCAGCATCATTATGGCAATCGGCTTGCCAGTGGGCATTATGCCTGTGATGTCCTGGAAGACCATGCAGAGGGCAGCGCATGGCGACATTGTAATGACCGGATTGTGTCTACACGTGACCCAGCTCTGCGATCATCCACCATATCTGGTGTTGGATATGTACGAGGTAATTGAACTCTTGCTTCTTGATGTAATTTACTTATTCATAGTGACCAATAGTCCAATACACCAGTAGTCCAATATGACAGGTGCGCATTAACATTTCACCCGTTTTAAAGGGATAGTTGAGTTTTGGTATAGAGGGCGCTACACAAAATAATTTGTAATGAGATAATGAAAAACTGAGTGTTAAATTCAAAGAGCATACCTTTTTGAGGAAAAATTAAGTTTATTTGATAAAGATCGGTTCAGAAAATGGCTGAAGTATCCATAAACATAACCATATGTTATATTGTTGGGCACCACAATTTTAAGATAATTTCTAACCAGCCGTTCAAATTTTTACAAACCATGCTTCCTCTTTTCAAATAGATATAAAAAAGAGGTTTTAAGATAGTTATTGATTATTTCTCTATCTAATCTCTATATCAAAATAACACCGCATGCACAATAATTTATTTCAAATAGTTGAAACCAATAAGTTTTTGGAAAGCAACCTTTTGAGTTGTAACGGTTCGTTTTGAATAATAACAGGCTTTTTACCTAGTCATTTGTTATTTGTTTTTATTTCTTTCAAGCATGGTGGATTTGTAACCGTTAGTTTGTAATGTATTCGTGCAGATTTTGTTTACTCAAGTGCAGTTTGACCAAAACTGTACTGTCTTTGCCAAGACGCATTTCCACTTCATCAGCTAATATGCGAATATAATGTACATATAACAGATAATTATTTCAAAAGAAATCCGATTATTAGTTCGTTTGTCAATTCGTGGTTCTTTGAAGCCTAAATGGAGATATTTTAACCTGTATTTTGTACTTTTATTCTACCTTTCAATTGTAGATGTGTATAAAACAATTGATATGTCGTTAATGTATTTACATTATTGTTTTCACATAATAAAACTAACCAATCATGTATCATTGGGGGGGGGGGGGGAGGCTATGGATGGGGAGGGGGCTGCCGTCCTCCACAATTTGTCTGGCTTAAAACAATACAATACATAAGCATTAAATAACAATTAATACACAAACATGCAATGTGGTCAGCCCCCCCCCCCCCCCCCCCCCCCCCCCCCCCGCCCCGGAGTGAATCACAGCCGAATGTATATTTATATGCGCGATTTTGTACAGGAGTCATAATTTACTCCTGGCTTTGTACAGGATTCAATGAAGACCAATGTATAAATTTACTCCACTTTTTGTACAGGAGTCAATGTAGACCGATGAGTAAATTTACTCCTGGCTTTGTACAGGATTCAATGAAGACCAATGTATAAATTTACTCCACTTTTTGTACAGGAGTCAATGTAGACCGATGAGTAAAT
The DNA here is from genome assembly GCA_037951105.1 of Echinarachnius parma. Classification (NCBI taxonomy): domain Eukaryota; kingdom Metazoa; phylum Echinodermata; class Echinoidea; order Clypeasteroida; family Echinarachniidae; genus Echinarachnius; species Echinarachnius parma. The sequence continues at coordinate 118,034 of JBAMJV010000629.1, forward strand.
TTACTCCATCAGGAGTGAACCCAAAGACCACTAACTATTATGTAAGGGCCAAGCTTACTATGACCGAGGAGGATGTACGCTATGCCGTCCTTTCTATCACAATCCGTATTGCGAAATGAACGCGTCATCGTTTTACACGGTGCACGGATGCATGTCGTTAAGTGTATGCAAATATCTACGAAGTTGCCGCCAAATAATACACGCGAATTCCTATTGGTCGAAGTATACGCTTACGATGTGACGTAATCAAATGTAACAATAGAAATGGGCGGTAACGTGCTCGTGCATTGTGTGCGTGTGGGGAGAGGGGGGGGGGGGGATGCGTGCAATGCCATGAACAGAATGTGTTTAAGCCTTTTTTTCCTTACAATGTTTATCACGGCCGTTAAGACTTACGTAATACTTATATAAGATAACCCCCACCATTTTGAAAAGCCTCGAATTTATAACGGGCCGGGGCGAATTTGAGCAAACAAGAATTAGAAACAAAATGGACGAAAAACCAAAGAAATATATGCAGTGTGGCCCTCAATAATAATGCATCCCCCCCTCCCCCAATTGGCCCGACCACAACATGCCACTGGGTGAGGGAATAATAATGAATCGAGTAAATGATGTTGGTATGATCTTAGTATTAATTTAGAAACTCATTACGCAATCACACAGCCTCCTGTGAATTGCGCTGGGGAAACAGAATGATAATACTATGATATTTAAATATAATGCTATAAGTGGTAACTCACTTACAAACACCAGAATATAGGTAAACAGAATGAAGAAAATGCAATTCTGAAAAACAGTTTTACGCCTACGGCTTAATTTCGCGAATTTGATTGAACCGTTTATTAATACGAATGGAAAGTTAATGAAGTTGACCAAGCAACCCATGCATCATCATCGCCATCATCATCATCTTCACGATTATCATAATCACTATCATCTTATCATCATCTGCACTGGCGTAAAATCTGTCCGGAAAACACAATGCATTGGGGGGTCGAGCAATTGTTCACAAACGGTTTGTGAACAATTGCTCGACCCCCCAATGCATTGTGCTTTCCGAACAGATTTACGCCAGTGATCATCTATGTGTATACACATTATACAGACATGTGATTAAAGGGATAATGCAGTTTTGCATGGTTTAGAGGGCGCTTAATTCAAGACATCATTAATATGCGAGGTATATATGAATACGTTAAGTAAGGGAGTATTTTAAAGTGCATGTGGTTTTAAAGATAAAACAAACTCAGAAACACCTCGAGTGATGTATGTATCCGATTGAAATAAGTGTATAGGCGTACCCGGGGAGGTTCAAACCCCCCTTTGACAAAAACAATTGCGGTTTGAACACCCCCCCCCCCCCCCCCCCCCACCCTGTACAACTTATAGCTGAAATATTATATTGGTTTTGATCATAATCATAACCGATGGTCTGGGCCTCGTAAAACGAAATTTCTCTGTCGCGGCCTAAAACATGTCCAACGGACAAGAGAAACACATTTGCCAGTGACGTAATGCTCAGTAAGCAATTAAAGGGATTATAGTAAGCAATGGTCAAACTTAACTTTAGTAACCAAAACTTGCACCATTAGGGTACAAAGAAAATATTTATAACTTCACCATGCTCGAAAAGTATACACAATTACAAACGACTAAATAAAACCCCCTTATCATTGAAAGAGTCGTTACAACTGAAGAGGGAGCTATTTAACAAAAATCATTGGTTTCACTTTTGCCTTTTTCATACAAATTTGTGCATTTAATGTTTGTTCAAATAATTATTCAATACAGATATCATAAACGACTTTTTAAAAACCTATTCAGAATTTTTTCAAAGTAGTCTTTGAGCATTTTTTTTCTTTTCTAAAAGGTCTAAATATCGCAAGGTTGTGATTGCCAGTGAAAAACCTTGTGAATACAAAACAATTATGAATATTTCAGCCGTTTCTGATCAAATGAAGTTATTTTTTTAATTAAAAATGGTTTGTTCTTTCGAATTTGACAGTCAGTTTTTCATAATCTCACAAAAAAAATATTGGGGGCACTTCGGGAATTACCAATACGATATACTCAACGGTACCTTCAAAACCCAAATATCAATAGAGCATCAAAACAATGGTCAAACCTGTTGATGTGTTAACCAAAATAATGTGTAGGCGCAATTCGAATTATTGTTGTTAAAGCATACTCTTTTGTGTATATTGAGGACTGATATTTTGATCAAACAAAGTCAAAACGTTGTACTTATTCATAACAGTACAAATACATTACATATTATTAACTTTATTGTCCAAAATAATTGATAAGTAATGTAGAAATCGCATACAAAGTGTAATTGCCTGGAAAATCCGAACCTTAGTATCGTTAAATGCAGAAATATCAGTTAAAACGTTAATGAAAACATCAGTTTGGCTCGTCTACGCGCTGGCCATACGTTCGAAACACATGCATGACAGGTACGCCACATTTACCATATATATATAGGAATGTAAGATTTAGCAAGCATGCGCACGAGGGTTTTCAATTCACGGCGATTTAAATTTACAGTAGATGAGTTTGCTAATTTACCAAATATATTAATAGTAGCTGGTTTCCAGGACAATTTGTTATCATCTTGTATTAGTATTAACATATTATTTCACATGATTGGTAATACGAGCGTCCATTTCATTTGGTAGTGCATGGGGGGGGGGGGGGGGGGGCTTTCCCAAAACTACAATACATCCCCGGCCCCAATCAACACATTCTCAAATGTAATTCTACACCACAAAGTCATGGCTAGTGTGCTGGCTTGGGCGGCTTAGCAGACCACACAATGGTTATACATTTCAATAGTTTATAGGTGGTCATGAACAAAATGGACTTGACTCTTTTGTTCCATAATCCATTCATAATCGTCAGATCGTGGGAAAATTGCCCCCACTGACAAAAGAGCTACGCAAAGGGAGTTTATGAAATCCCCATAGACTTTGTACACAACCACTCGGTTCCCGTAGTCGAGGGGCTATGTTAATGTTCGTATGTAATGTGTTTGGGCGGATTGGCATTCAATCAACTATTTACACCACCCGCAAGCAAATCAATATGAAAGGCGTAATAATTGTGTCCTTTATAATGTACTATAAAATGTTTGAAGACATTGTATTTATTTTTTATTTTTTAAATCATTTTATTATAAGATACACATAAGACGATGAGTTTCACGAGTATGGGGTCAGTAAAAGAGGTTATAGACGCAATTTGCTATGCGGCCGAGGATGCAAGTTTTAAAATACGAATTGACATCTGTTTAGGGTTTCTCAGGGTTTTCAACTTTTATTGTTGGAACTCTTCTTGACTTAACATGACAATCAATGAATGTATTGACGTGAAGAAGGTATAATCGATATGGCATGCAGCGATACGGCGTAATATATTTTTGTCAGAAATGTATTCGCTATCTAAAAATGTCTCTAAATAAACCGTCGTGGAAAGTATTAGGTAAATGAATACATTCCATATGCTCATTGAAAAAGGGATGTAATAGTTATGCGTTACTTTAAAGAGATAATTAAAATCGGTTAACTAACATTTGGATGTTCCCAAACAATATCCAATTGGAATTAATATCGAGCCTCTATATAATAATGTAAGATGATGATGATGATGATGATGATAATGATGATGATGATGATGATGATGATGATGATGATGATGATGATGATGATGATGAAGATGAAGATGATGATGATAACGGCGATAGCATTGATGATAATACTACTACTACTAATGATAATGAGTCATGGTGACAAAGGTGACGATGAATACATAGGGTGATGATGACGATAACCAAGACGACGACGACGGTGATGATGCTGATGATGTCATCACAGACTGATCAGATGCTGATTATAATGCATGATGATGATGTTGACATGCATCGATGATGATGATGATGATGATAAGATGATGATGATGATGATGATGATGATGATGATGATGCGATGATGATAACAACAATAATAATAATAATGATTCTTGATGACAAAGGTGACGATGCATACATAACGTGGTGATGGCGTTAACCAAGTCGACGACGGCGGTGATGATGATGATGATGATGATGATGATGAAGAAAATGATGATGATAGTAAATATGATGATACAGATAATGATGCCATACTGATCAGAATATGATGAGGGTGATGACATTGCTGATTTGAACAAACATTAAATGCACAAATTTGTATGAAAAAGGCTAACAGTAAAACCAATGATTTTTGTTAAATAGCTCCCTCTTCAGTTGTAACGACTCTTTCAATGATAAGGGGGTTTTATTTAGTCGTTTGTAATTGTGTATACTTTTCGAGCATGGTGAAGTTATAAATATTTTCTTTGTACCCTAATGGTGCAAGTTTTGGTTACTAAACTTAAGTTTGACCATTGCTTACTATAATCCATTTAATTGCTTACTGATCATTACGTCACTGGCAAATGTGTTTCATTGTCCGTTGAAAATGTTTTAGGCCGCGACAGAGAAATTTCATTTTACGAGGCCCAGACCATCGGTTATGATTATGATCAAAACCAATAAAATATTCCAGCTACAAGTTGTACAGGGTGGGGGGGGGGGGGGGGGGGGTTGTTCAAACCGCAATTGTTTTGTCAAAGGGGGTTTGAACCACACTTATTTCAATCGGATACATACATCACTCGAGGTGTTTCTGAGTTTGTTTTATCTTTAAAACCACATGCACTTTAAAATACTCCCTTACTTAACGTATTCATATATACCTCGCAAATTAATGATGTCTTGAATTAAGCGCCCTCTAAACCATGCAAAACTGCATTATCCCTTTAATCACATGTCTGTATAATGTGTATACACAACGATGATGATAAGATGATAGTGATTATGATAATCGTGAAGATGATGATGATGGCGATGATGATGCATGGGTTGCTTGGTCAACTTCGTTAACTTTCCATTCGTATTAATAAACGGTTCAATCAAATTCGCGAAATTAAGCCGTAGGCGTAAAACTGTTTTTCAGAATTGCATTTTCTTCATTCTGTTTACCTATATTCTGGTGTTTGTAAGTGAGTTACCACTTATAGCATTATATTTAAATATCATAGTATTATCATTCTGTTTCGCCAGCGCAATTCACAGGAGGCTGTGTGATTGCGTTATGAGTTTCTAAATTAATACTAAGATCATACCAACATCATTTACTCGATTCATTATTATTCCCTCACCCAGTGGCATGTTGTGGTCGGGCCAATTGGGGGAGGGGGGGATGCATTATTATTGGGGGCCACACCGCATATATTTCTTTGGTTTTTCGTCCATTTTGTTTCTAATTCTTGTTTGCTCAAATTCGCCCCGGCCCGTTATAAATTCGAGGCTTTTCAAAATGGTGGGGGTTATCTTATATAAGTATTACGTAAGTCTTTACGGCCGTGATAAACATTGTAAGAAAAAAAGGCTTAAACACATTCTGTTCATGGCATTGCACGCATCCCCCCCCCCCCCGCCCCTCTCCCCACACGCACACAATGCACGAGCACGTTCACCGCCCATTTCTATTGTTACATTTGATTACGTCACATCGTAAGCGTATACTTCGACCAATAGGAATTCGCGTGTATTATTTGGCGGCAACTTCGTAGATATTTGCATACACTTAACGACATGCATCCGTGCACCGTGTAAAACGATGACGCGTTCATTTCGCAATACGGATTGTGATAGAAAGGACGGCATAGCGTACATCCTCCTCGGTCATAGTAAGCTTGGCCCTTACATAATAGTCAGTGGTCTTTGGGTTCACTCCTGATGGAGTAAATTTACTCATCGGTCTACATTGACTCCTGTACAAAAAGTGGAGTAAATTTATACATTGGTCTTCATTGAATCCTGTACAAAGCCAGGAGTAAATTTACTCATCTGTCTACATTGACTCCTGTACAAAAAGTGGAGTAAATTTATACATTGGTCTTCATTGAATCCTGTACAAAGCCAGGAGTAAATTTACTCATCGGTCTACATTGACTCCTGTACAAAATCGCGCATATAAATATACATTCGGCTGTGATTCACTCCGGGGCGGGGGTGGGGGGGGGGGGGGGGGGCTGACCACATTGCATGTTTGTGTATTAATTGTTATTTAATGCTTATGTATTGTATTGTTTTAAGCCAGACAAATTGTGGAGGACGGCAGCCCCCTCCCCATCCATAGCCTCCCCCCCCCCCCCCCCCCCCAATGATACATGGTTTTATTATGTGAAAACAATAATGTAAATACATTAACGACATATCAATTGTTTTATACACATCTACAATTGAAAGGTAGAATAAAAGTACAAAATACAGGTTAAAATATCTCCATTTAGGCTTCAAAGAACCACGAATTGACAAACGAACTAATAATCGGATTTCTTTTGAAATAATTATCTGTTTCTAGCTTTGCAAATGAATTTTGAATTCAATTGAATTAGGACTTCTGCTTCTACAAAAACTTTTATATCTAAAACGTCACGGACATTACACATCAATGTTGTAAGAATCAAGATTTTATCCAATAACAGTTTTCAAAAAGTAAAGATTTTTACACAATTTCCTTTTCTATGATGTTAAAACAAAGCATAAACAAGACATTAGAAGTAGAATTATTGTTCTGAAGTGATCCATATTTTTAAATTTTATTTCACAAACAACGGATGCAAATTTCATCATTTTTGGGGGTAATACATACAATTTTTGTCCCAACTTCAATGGCCAAACAAATAAAATATTCTGCATTGAATTTCAAACTTTTTTCCTTTAGTCATCAAAATATGGTCCTTCCTCATTACTATCCAGTAGTTAACAAGGCTGTCCCATGAGTTTCATTTTTCCATCCTTGGGTGACATTTTTCGTGGAATTGCCCACAGGCTAAAGTATACTTTAAAGGTGTACCTGTAAAGTGTCTAACTCCGCAAAAATTAATTTGAGCTTCCACATTTCTCTTCTACCGTGTTGTTTGGCTTAAGGTAAGAGAAGAAGAAAATAGGGTTAGATTTTTTCAAATGCCCCTTTAGTATGACGATATCTATCATTGATAATAATTCAGCTCAAGAGCGTTAATGAACGGTCTAAAACCTCATACACTTCATACAGTATATAATTCGTTGTAAAAGCTGACGCAAGTTTTCGTTTTTTTTTACCAGAAAAGCAGTGTTCGTTTTCAATGAAACTTTCACACATCATTCGGACATTATCTTACAATGATTTTGGTATAGAATTGAAGTCTCAAATGTCATTTTGGGCAATATCTGACAATATACAGGTGCACATTTAAGTTTTCCCGGCCAACTTTGTAAACTTTTCATTCGATAAGCGGTTCATTCAAATTCGCGAAATTAAGCTGAAGGCTTGAAACTGTCGTTGAAAAGTCCTTCATTCTACATGGACTTAGCTCTTCGCTCAAGTGCATGATATAGCATTCAATTTAATAAACACGCTTTTATCATTTAATTTCGCCAACGGAATTCACAGAGAGCTGCATTACGTAATCACGAATGTTCTCGCTTTAAATTGAATGACAATTTTATGACACAGAAACACGTTTTAAATCTAATGCAAACAACATGTTTTTGGAATGATCGTTTAATGAATTCAATTGCTAAAAAATTAATTTGAATAAAAAAATGCACCTGCGGTGACAAAATCGGTAAAAAATTGAATGCACACAAAATGAATTCGTGTGGCCAACTAACAAAATTGACCAAGGAATCCTATGATCCGAAGTGATAGGGACCTTGGCGGAGTAGTATATCCCCTAATGAAGTGTAAATAAATGTTGTGAAATTTTTTGCTATAATCTTGGAAACATTTTTTAATTTGGTCTTAATACATTACTGATGAGAAAAAGTGATGTTTTCATTTTTTATTTTTGGTCCCAGGGTGCATTTTGGCGATTTTAAAGATAATTAGCTAATTTGCATATTTGTGAAATAAGGTCAGGGGTCATTTTCTATCTAGGAATAGTACAATATTGATAAAAACTAGTATTCTAGGGTATTTTAGTAGCCCAGAGAATAGGGGGAGGCAGGAAGTGAAATCTCGCAAAATGGCCCCAATGCATTCAATTTACGAGTGCATGACTGTGTTGATCAGTTTTCTAAAGGTTAACATTCTATTGAATACTGCCACCCTTTCCTTCATCAAAATTGTTGAATTTGATACCATTTTAATGGAAATTATCTCTTCATTACGATGGCATTAATCGTAAGGATTATGCAAATGGAGTGTGTGCAGCGAACCGGAATATGGAGATGGGTCGAGTGTGAAATCAGACAAAAAGATATGGAGTTGACAAAAAATCAGAGCGTTGCATTTTTTTCGAGCTTTTGGGAGGATTTTTTAGCATTTCAAATAAAATATTCATGATCAAATATGATATCAACGGAAAGCCCAACAACTCTTCTGTATGAAAATGTGAAATTTATAATGATTTTTGTAAAGGGCAGCTGCAGGGAGATGAATGGGAGGGAGCCTCAAAAGTGACCCATTTTGAAACGCTCTGATTTCAAGGCACTATTCATGCGTTTTCAATTGAATTCCTCTCATTCATGGCCAACTCATTCAAGTCGCATTACATCCTCTACACAATGGTATACAGATACCGACACCAAATCAGAGCGTTTTGAAATGGGTCACTTTTGAGGCTCCCCCACATTCATCTCCCTGCAGCCGCCCTTTACAAAAATCATTATAAATGTCACATTTTCATACAGAGAAGTTGTTGGGCTTTCCGTTGATATCAATTTAAATCATGAATATTTTATTTGAAATGCTAAAAAATCCTCCCAAAAGCTCGACAAAAATGCAACGCTCTGATTTTTTGTCAACTCCATATCTTTTTGTCTGATTTCACACTCGACCCATCTCCATATTCCGGTTCGCTGCACACACCCCATTTGCATAATCCTTACGAATAATATGCCATCGTAAGGAAGAGATAATTTCCATTAAAATGGTATCAAATTCAACAATTTTGATGAATGGAAAGGGTGGCAGCATTCAATAGAATGTTAACCTTTAGAAAACTGGTCAACACAGTCTTGCGCTCGTAAATTTAATGCACTGGGGCCATTTTGCGAGATTTCACTTCCTGCCTCCCCCTATTCTCTGGGCTAATGCAATCGCCCCAATTGCATAATCACTACACATAATGCATCGTTTGAAAGGTTTATAATGAGGCTTTATTGTGACACCGATTTCGAGTATTCTTATTTTAAAATACGAGAGATATGATCGATGAAACTTGAGTTTCCGAACTTTTTTTGAGGGGTTTATATGAGATTTTACCATCTCTTTCTCCTCCCAGTAAGTTATAGTCAAGTCTTTATTGATTATTGAGACATGCATGTTCAAATTAAGCAAGGAATTTAGTTTTATAAATAGTTCAGAGTACTGACTCAAAGTTCACTATCTGATTAACGATACAATTTATTAAAACTTGAACCAGGAAGGTAGTAGTCCCCCTGTTACTTGGGATTATCTTATTTCTTGGCTAAAGTAAGACATACACATAGGAAAATAATGCTTGATATTTTTTTGCTCTGCTTTTTTATACTTTTCACTGTGTATGTAATGTCCGTGACGCAGCCGTGACGTAATGTCCGTGACGCCATTCTGGACAAGCCATCAAATACTTTAGTAAATGCTCTTGATATACTTTATGATATAACATTCTAGCTTTGCAAATGAATTTTGAATTCAATTGAATTAGGACTTCTGCTTCTACAAAAAACTTTTATATCTAAAACGTCACGGACATTACACATCAATGTTGTAAGAATCAAGATTTTATCCAATAACAGTTTTCAAAAAGTAAAGATTTTTACACAATTTCCTTTTCTATGATGTTAAAACAAAGCATAAACAAGACATTAGAAGTAGAATTATTGTTCTGAAGTGATCCATATTTTTAAATTTTATTTCACAAACAACGGATGCAAATTTCATCATTTTTGGGGGTAATACATACAATTTTTGTCCCAACTTCAATGGCCAAAAAAATAAAATATTCTGCATTGAATTTCAAACTTTTTTCCTTTAGTCATCAAAATATGGTCCTTCCTCATTACTATCCAGTAGTTAACAAGGCTGTCCCATGAGTTTCATTTTTCCATCCTTGGGTGACATTTTTCGTGGAATTGCCCACAGGCTAAAGTATACTTTAAAGGTGTACCTGTAAAGTGTCTAACTCCGCAAAAATTAATTTGAGCTTCCACATTTCTCTTCTACCGTGTTGTTTGGCTTAAGGTAAGAGAAGAAGAAAATAGGGTTAGATTTTTTCAAATGCCCCTTTAGTATGACGATATCTATCATTGATAATAATTCAGCTCAAGAGCGTTAATGAACGGTCTAAAACCTCATACACTTCATACAGTATATAATTCGTTGTAAAAGCTGACGCAAATTTTCGTTTTTTTTTACCAGAAAAGCAGTGTTCGTTTTCAATGAAACTTTCACACATCATTCGGACATTATCTTACAATGATTTTGGTATAGAATTGAAGTCTCAAATGTCATTTTGGGCAATATCTGACAATATACAGGTGCACATTTAAGTTTTCCCGGCCAACTTTGTAAACTTTTCATTCGATAAGCGGTTCATTCAAATTCGCGAAATTAAGCTGAAGGCTTGAAACTGTCGTTGAAAAGTCCTTCATTCTACATGGACTTAGCTCTTCGCTCAAGTGCATGATATAGCATTCAATTTAATAAACACGCTTTTATCATTTAATTTCGCCAACGGAATTCACAGAGAGCTGCATTACGTAATCACGAATGTTCTCGCTTTAAATTGAATGACAATTTTATGACACAGAAACACGTTTTAAATCTAATGCAAACAACATGTTTTTGGAATGATCGTTTAATGAATTCAATTGCTAAAAAATTAATTTGAATAAAAAAATGCACCTGCGGTGACAAAATCGGTAAAAAATTGAATGCACACAAAATGAATTCGTGTGGCCAACTAACAAAATTGACCAAGGAATCCTATGATCCGAAGTGATAGGGACCTTGGCGGAGTAGTATATCCCCTAATGAAGTGTAAATAAATGTTGTGAAATTTTTTGCTATAATCTTGGAAACATTTTTTAATTTGGTCTTAATACATTACTGATGAGAAAAAGTGATGTTTTCATTTTTTATTTTTGGTCCCAGGGTGCATTTTGGCGATTTTAAAGATAATTAGCTAATTTGCATATTTGTGAAATAAGGTCAGGGGTCATTTTCTATCTAGGAATAGTACAATATTGATAAAAACTAGTATTCTAGGGTATTTTAGTAGCCCAGAGAATAGGGGGAGGCAGGAAGTGAAATCTCGCAAAATGGCCCCAATGCATTCAATTTACGAGTGCATGACTGTGTTGATCAGTTTTCTAAAGGTTAACATTCTATTGAATACTGCCACCCTTTCCTTCATCAAAATTGTTGAATTTGATACCATTTTAATGGAAATTATCTCTTCATTACGATGGCATATTAATCGTAAGGATTATGCAAATGGAGTGTGTGCAGCGAACCGGAATATGGAGATGGGTCGAGTGTGAAATCAGACAAAAAGATATGGAGTTGACAAAAAATCAGAGCGTTGCATTTTTTTCGAGCTTTTGGGAGGATTTTTTAGCATTTCAAATAAAATATTCATGATCAAATATGATATCAACGGAAAGCCCAACAACTCTTCTGTATGAAAATGTGAAATTTATAATGATTTTTGTAAAGGGCAGCTGCAGGGAGATGAATGGGAGGGAGCCTCAAAAGTGACCCATTTTGAAACGCTCTGATTTCAAGGCACTATTCATGCGTTTTCAATTGAATTCCTCTCATTCATGGCCAACTCATTCAAGTCGCATTACATCCTCTACACAATGGTATACAGATACCGACACCAAATCAGAGCGTTTTGAAATGGGTCACTTTTGAGGCTCCCCCACATTCATCTCCCTGCAGCCGCCCTTTACAAAAATCATTATAAATGTCACATTTTCATACAGAGAAGTTGTTGGGCTTTCCGTTGATATCAATTTAAATCATGAATATTTTATTTGAAATGCTAAAAAATCCTCCCAAAAGCTCGACAAAAATGCAACGCTCTGATTTTTTGTCAACTCCATATCTTTTTGTCTGATTTCACACTCGACCCATCTCCATATTCCGGTTCGCTGCACACACCCCATTTGCATAATCCTTACGAATAATATGCCATCGTAAGGAAGAGATAATTTCCATTAAAATGGTATCAAATTCAACAATTTTGATGAATGGAAAGGGTGGCAGCATTCAATAGAATGTTAACCTTTAGAAAACTGGTCAACACAGTCTTGCGCTCGTAAATTTAATGCACTGGGGCCATTTTGCGAGATTTCACTTCCTGCCTCCCCCTATTCTCTGGGCTAATGCAATCGCCCCAATTGCATAATCACTACACATAATGCATCGTTTGAAAGGTTTATAATGAGGCTTTATTGTGACACCGATTTCGAGTATTCTTATTTTAAAATACGAGAGATATGATCGATGAAACTTGAGTTTCCGAACTTTTTTTGAGGGGTTTATATGAGATTTAACCATCTCTTTCTCCTCCCAGTAAGTTATAGTCAAGTCTTTATTGATTATTGAGACATGCATGTTCAAATTAAGCAAGGAATTTAGTTTTATAAATAGTTCAGAGTACTGACTCAAAGTTCACTATCTGATTAACGATACAATTTATTAAAACTTGAACCAGGAAGGTAGTAGTCCCCCTGTTACTTGGGATTATCTTATTTCTTGGCTAAAGTAAGACATTTACATAGGAAAATAATGCTTGATATTTTTTTGCTCTGCTTTTTTATACTTTTCACTGTGTATGTAATGTCCGTGACGCAGCCGTGACGTAATGTCCGTGACGCCATTCTGGACAAGCCATCAAATACTTTAGTAAATGCTCTTGATATACTTTATGATATAACATTCTAGCTTTGCAAATGAATTTTGAATTCAATTGAATTAGGACTTCTGCTTCTACAAAAACTTTTATATCTAAAACGTCACGGACATTACACATCAATGTTGTAAGAATCAAGATTTTATCCAATAACAGTTTTCAAAAAGTAAAGATTTTTACACAATTTCCTTTTCTATGATGTTAAAACAAAGCATAAACAAGACATTAGAAGTAGAATTATTGTTCTGAAGTGATCCATATTTTTAAATTTTATTTCACAAACAACGGATGCAAATTTCATCATTTTTGGGGGTAATACATACAATTTTTGTCCCAACTTCAATGGCCAAAAAAATAAAATATTCTGCATTGAATTTCAAACTTTTTTCCTTTAGTCATCAAAATATGGTCCTTCCTCATTACTATCCAGTAGTTAACAAGGCTGTCCCATGAGTTTCATTTTTCCATCCTTGGGTGACATTTTTCGTGGAATTGCCCACAGGCTAAAGTATACTTTAAAGGTGTACCTGTAAAGTGTCTAACTCCGCAAAAATTAATTTGAGCTTCCACATTTCTCTTCTACCGTGTTGTTTGGCTTAAGGTAAGAGAAGAAGAAAATAGGGTTAGATTTTTTCAAATGCCCCTTTAGTATGACGATATCTATCATTGATAATAATTCAGCTCAAGAGCGTTAATGAACGGTCTAAAACCTCATACACTTCATACAGTATATAATTCGTTGTAAAAGCTGACGCAAATTTTCGTTTTTTTTTACCAGAAAAGCAGTGTTCGTTTTCAATGAAACTTTCACACATCATTCGGACATTATCTTACAATGATTTTGGTATAGAATTGAAGTCTCAAATGTCATTTTGGGCAATATCTGACAATATACAGGTGCACATTTAAGTTTTCCCGGCCAACTTTGTAAACTTTTCATTCGATAAGCGGTTCATTCAAATTCGCGAAATTAAGCTGAAGGCTTGAAACTGTCGTTGAAAAGTCCTTCATTCTACATGGACTTAGCTCTTCGCTCAAGTGCATGATATAGCATTCAATTTAATAAACACGCTTTTATCATTTAATTTCGCCAACGGAATTCACAGAGAGCTGCATTACGTAATCACGAATGTTCTCGCTTTAAATTGAATGACAATTTTATGACACAGAAACACGTTTTAAATCTAATGCAAACAACATGTTTTTGGAATGATCGTTTAATGAATTCAATTGCTAAAAAATTAATTTGAATAAAAAAATGCACCTGCGGTGACAAAATCGGTAAAAAATTGAATGCACACAAAATGAATTCGTGTGGCCAACTAACAAAATTGACCAAGGAATCCTATGATCCGAAGTGATAGGGACCTTGGCGGAGTAGTATATCCCCTAATGAAGTGTAAATAAATGTTGTGAAATTTTTTGCTATAATCTTGGAAACATTTTTTAATTTGGTCTTAATACATTACTGATGAGAAAAAGTGATGTTTTCATTTTTTATTTTTGGTCCCAGGGTGCATTTTGGCGATTTTAAAGATAATTAGCTAATTTGCATATTTGTGAAATAAGGTCAGGGGTCATTTTCTATCTAGGAATAGTACAATATTGATAAAAACTAGTATTCTAGGGTATTTTGGGGCAAGGATTCCATTTCCGGTGCTCGTTTGTAAGTGATGTATGGGAAACACTCTGAAATCCAAGATGGCTGCCCCTAATTTGCATATTTATGAATATTATTGATTTTCAGTGGCTACAGCCCCTAATAAGCAATCATTCCGGATTATTATTTGTCAGTTATGTTCTAAGTATGCATTTAAGATATCAGAGATGATTTGCCATCGTGGCAACCTCTAGCAATGCATATTATTTGCATAATTATGTATTTTACCTAATTTGCATATTCCCCAAAATCGAGTATATTGGGAACCCGGCAAGTAAAAAAGACAAGTAATACCACTTTTCCAAGGTTTTGGGGGGCAGCAGATCCATTTTTGATACTTATTTACCTGTATCACCATGGCATCCATCTCAAATCCAAGTTGACTGCTCCCTAAATTACACATGTTATGATACACGACTATATTATTTCGGTTATATTAGATTGATATTATAATGTTTTGACTTTTAATTATTGGAATGAGCAACTAGAATATTTGAATCACAATGTAGTTGTTTGCTTACAGTAAGCAAATCATACTTTTATCAATTAAATGCCGTTTAAGTAGCAAATAGCATTATTTACTTTAAAATGACAATTGCGGCCATCTTGAATTTATGTGGGTTGCCGAGGTGATACAGGTATAAAATTATCATGAATGGATTCGTTGCCCCCTAAAACCTTGGAAAAGTGGTATTACTTGTCTTTTTTACTTGCCGGGTTCCCAATATACTCGATTTGGGGGAATATGCAAATTAGGTAAAATACATATTTATGCAAATAATATGCATTGCTAGAGGTTGCCATGATGGTAACTCATCTTTGATATCTTAAATACATACTTAGAACATAACTGACAAATAATAATCCGGAATTATTGCTTATTAGGGGCTGTAGCCACTGAAAATCAATAATATTCATAAATATGCAAATTAGGGGAAGCCATCTTTGATTTCAGAGTGTTTCCCATACAGCACTTACAAACGAGCACCGGAAATGGAATCCTTGCCTCAAAATACCCTAGAATACTAGTTTTTATCAATATTGTACTATTCCTAGACAGAAAATGACCCCTGACCTTATTTCACAAATATGCAAATTAGCTAATTATCTTTAAAATCGCCAAAATGCACCCTGGGACCAAATATAAAAAATGGAAACATCACTTTTTCTCATCAGTAATGTATTTAGACCAAATTAAAAACTGTTTCCAAGATTATAGCAAAAAAAATGCTGCTTTACATAACCTGATAGACTAGAGGGCGTATGCTAGCTACATGCCCTAGCTATTACGCAGGATACGCCATCCTGCTTTTAGTGTCGATCTCCATTCTTCTACCTCCTCCCGCCACCGCCCTTCCCGCCACCGCCCTTCCCGCCACCGCTGCCGCCCTTCCCGCCGCCGCCGCCGCCCTTCCCGCCACCACCGCCGCCCTTTCCGCCGCCGCCGCCGCCGCCGCCGCTCTTCCCGCCGCCGCCGCCGCCGCCACTCTTCCCGCCGCCGCTCTTCCCGCCGCCGCTCTTCCCGCCGCCGCCGCCGCCGCCGCCCTTCCCGCCGCCGCTCCCAGAGACGTAGGTGCCGGCCTTCTGTAGATTGGACACGACGCCACCGGGACGTATCTTACCCCGCCGGACTTGGCAGCGTGAGACATCTGCTCAGCCGCAAAGCTGCCCTTCTGAATGCCATGGGTGGTGTAGCCCAGGCGGTTGGCCCCGGCTCTCACCTGCGAGGAGGGTTGGGGGGCTGACGTGGTGCTCGGGTTCTGGATGTGAGATATCGAGAAACATAAAAACATAAACGATAAATTATAAAGCATTCTCCTGCCGTGACTGGGCCGAAAACAGGGTGGTCCAGAAAAACAATAACAACAACAACAACAACGGAACGGCATAATAATTATGTGACAAGACGAGTTGTTTCTCGAGACAGCTATACAGGGATAAATTGGAAACCCAACAAATCTGTTGGAACCAGAGCTGATTGGAACGCCATCTTTTCTCCTGGTCAGAGTAGATTAAAATGAATAGGCTATTGGCGAGTCTGCTCGCTTTCGTGCAAAAGATGTACGCTATCGCATGCAAAATCATCCATTATTTCCTTACAATATGCAGGTTGGCTGTTATAGACAGGTGCACTCTAAAAATGAAGGTGCTAAAAAACGAGTGCTGCTCGCGATCGTGCACCTGGAGGAACACATTTAGCACCACAAGTGTAGGTAGTGAATAAAAGTCTGCGAGGTGCTAAAAGATCGGTGCTGAAAACTGGTCCTGTGAGAACAGCACCAGTCTTTGCACCACAACGTGCTAAATTCGCAACAATAGAGACTGTATGATACTATCCTTAGAGTACGTTCAACTACCCCTGATGCGAGTTAGCTCAGTCGCTATCGCGTCTGTCTTGGACGCGTGGGATCGGCCGGTTCGAATCCTACTATCGGACATCTTTATCCTACTTCTTTTACCACGAAATGCATATGTCGAGCTAAATTACGTTCCGAGTTAAAGGGATAGTTGAGTTCTGGTAAGGAGAGTACAGGTTTGGTGAAACTGAATTTTAGTAACCAAAACCTGCATCATTACATTACAATCTACTAGTTATAACTAGAAAGGAACACAAAATTACAAATGACGTAGTAAAGATCATGTTATCATTCAAAAAGAGCCGTTAAAACGTAAGAGGGCGCTCTCTAAACACTCATCGGTTTCAACCATTTTGAATAAAATATTGTGCATGTGATGTTTTGTTGAAATAGTGATTAGATAGAGAAATAAGCAACAACTATTTAAATACCTATTTTGTAACTTTTTGAAAAGAGGAAGCATTTTTTTGAATTTTTAACGGCTGGTTCAAAATTCTCTAATAAACCCGGGGCCCCAGCTTTATTACAAATTGTTATATTTATGAATATTTCAGCCGTCTCTGAACCGATTTTGATCAAACAAAGATGATTTTATTATTTAAATATTATGCTCTTTCAAATTTTACACTCATTACCTCACAAAAACAATAAGTAGTCTAGCGCCCTCTCTACCAAAACTCAACTATCCCTTTAACAGAAGCCACCCCCCCCCCGTATTATTTTTAGCACTATAGGTTTTAATCATCACACACAATGTGGATTTTTTAACACCAAACGTGCAACTTCGGTAACACCTCAAGTGGTGCTTAACTAGCACTTGTACTAGTGCCGAACCAGCACAGGCTGTGCTGTTCCTATGCGAGCATCGAAAAGGTGCTGAATGTAGCCCTCCAAGTGCTAAAAACAACAATAAGTGTGGGTACTGAGAAAAATTTGAAGGTAAAAGTACGCTCTTAGAAAGAAAAAAATGGTAAAACTTTACTCAGTATTTACCCATCATTCGGTTAGTATCTTTACAACTATTGAGTAAACTTTACCCATCCAGAGTGGTAGTGTCCCTTGGATCCGGCCGTCTGTAGATCGGACACAAAGCTATCCCTGCCGCGAGACATCATGTCAGCCGCAAATGTGCCCTTTTGGATGCCATGGGGGGTGTAGCCCAGGCGGTTGGCCCCGGCTCTCACCTGCGAGGAGGGTTGGCCGGATGACGTTGTGCCCGAGTTTTAGATGGGAGATAGCGAGAAACATAAAACATAAAAGATACATTATAAAGCATTCTCCTGCCGTGACTGGGCATAAAAACAGGATGGCCCAGAAAAAACCAACAACAACAGAACATCTGAGCTGGTTTGAACGGCATCTTATCTCCTGGCCAGAGGAAATTAAAGGTAAGAAAATGTTTTATTTTACATCAAAAGTATGTGTTATATAAAGGAAATAATGAATGATGTATTATGCGAGCGCAGTCTATTTCACTTAGCGTGCAGCCTCGCCAGTAGCATATTCAGCTCGCTGCTTCGCAGCTCGATGAATTGGCTACTGGCGAGGCTGCTCGCTTTCGTGCAATAGATTATTATACGCTATCGCATGCAAAATCAATCAGTGTTTCCTTACTATATGCAGCTTGGCTGTTATAGACAGGAGCAGGGGCGTCGATCCTGGGGGGGGGGGGGGGGGGGGGGGGGCAGGGGGGGGGCGGTCGCCCCCCCCCCAATGAAAATATTGGGGGGCGAACATACCATTTCACCCCCCCCCCCCCCCCCCAATAATTCCGAAAATGAGGAAGAAAAAAATAAAGCGATATAATGCCAACGAGGGGAAAGACACATTTATCAATAATTAATCTTCAAAATAGCCGTTTTCTAGTTTGGAAAGGACTGTAAATCTCGTTTTTTCCGCGCGCTTCGGTTACAGTTTCGGCGCATACAGTTTCTCATATTGCAAGTTTCATTTGGATTGCGGGAACTCACATTTCGAAATGTGTAGGCAGTGTTATTTCTCAAACGAAGTTAATTAAACCCTCATCTATAGAATGATAGCCCACCGTTACAGAAAATAAAATAATCTGAAATATATCTCTCAGTCAATTCGGTCCATATGCGCTGAACGCAAATCATACTGGAATAATTATCATGTCCCCCACATTTGAAAGTGGTGAAGATTGTCCCCCTCCCTTTGTCATTAGGTATGTTTGGTTCCATATTTATACACTTCATATTACGTGAAATTTCTGTCTCAGATGTGCACCAAATCGCACAATTTCACGCCCAAAAATACAAAAGCTCCCTGCTGTGGGAGGGGGACACCCCCTCCCACACCCTCCCCCGCTCGGTCGCTTCGCTTCCTCGCAATATCTCCCCTCCAGTTTTAAGAAGTTGACGCCCTTGCTTAGTTTCATGGGAGCCCAATGCCCTAGACTTTTTCGATGGCTCTATAGTTTACAGGGTCACGCGGATCCATCTCATGCAAGGCTCAATCTTTTCCTCGCTTTATGCCCTTTAAAAATACATTACGAGTATAGGTTCACTATTTTATACAATTTTAACACCCATGATAGGAGTTGCAAATTTCTGAAATCTAAAAGCTTCCGGGGGCTCCGCCCCCTGGACCCCCCATCATTTCCCCCCAAATGCGGATGCCCCCCAAAATCAGGTCTTCGAGCCATCAAGACGTTTTCAATGAGCGCATAATAAAACTTCCGGGCATGCCAATGTGGGGCTTTTAGCTCTCTCAGTGGTCACTCTGGAAATTTTTTTCAAATTTCGCCCCCCCCCCCCCCCAATATCAAAAACGGATCGACGCCCCTGGACAGGAGGGTACTGAAACAGAATTAAACGTAAATGTACACTCTTAGAACAAAATTGGTAAAAACTTTACCCAATATTTACCCATCATTCGGTTAGTTAATTGTATCCTTAAAACTATTGGGTAAACTTTACCCGTCCAGAGTGGTAGCTTACATTGGATACGGCCCTGGATCCGGCCCTGGATATGGCCCTGGATCCGAACACAACGCTACCGCCACCGTAAGACATCATGTCATCCGCAAAGGTGTCCTGCGAGGAGGGTTGGTCGGATGACATGGTGTCCGAGTTCTGGATGGGAAATATCGAGAAACATAAAACATAAAAGATAAATTATAAAGCATCATCCTGCCGTGACTGGGTACAAAAACAGGGTGGTCCAGAAAAAAACACGGAACGGCATATTTTCCCATAACATCTGAACTGGTTGGAACGCTTTCGTGCAATAGACATACGCTATCGCATGCAAAATCAATCATTATTTCCTTACTAAATTTGTATGCAGGTTGGCTGTTATAGACAGGTGGGTACTGAGACGGATTTAAAGGAGCATACAATTTTAATGACAGAATACTCTTTATTTGATCAAAATCGGTTCAGAAATGGCTGAAATATCCATAAACATAACCATTTGTAATAAATGTGGGGCCCTACAATAATTCGATAATTTAAACCAGTCGTTAATAAAATTTTTAAAATGCTTCCTATTTTCAAAAAATTTTAAAATGCTTCCTCTTTTCAAAAATTTACAAAAGAGGTCTTTAATTAGTTGTTGATTATCCCTCTGTCTAATCACTATTTCAACAAAACATCACATGCACAATATTTTATTTTAAATGGTTGAAACCAATGAGTTTTTAGAAAGCGCCCTCTTGAGTTTTAACGGCGTTTTTGAATAACAGGCTTTTTACTTAGTCATTTGTAATGTGTTATTCTTTTTGAGCATGGTGGAGTTATAACTATTAGTTTGTAACGTAATGGTGCAGGTTTTGGTTACTAAAATTCATTTTGACCCAAACTGTACTCTCTTTACCAAAACTCAACTATCCCTTTAAACGTAAATGTACTCTGCCTATTATCATTCAAAACGAGCCATTAAAACACAAGAGGGCGCTCTCTAAAAGGGCATTGGTTTCAACCATTATTCATACAAGATTATGCAGGTGATGTTTTGTTGAAATAATGATTAAATAGAGAGATCATTAACAACTATTTAAAAACCTCTTTTGAACATTTTTGAAAAAGTTACATGTATGCATTTTATTTTGTTTGTGTAATCATTGAATAAATCTGGGCCCCATAATTATTCCGATTGGATATATTTATCGATATTTCAGCCGTTTCTGAACCGATTTTGATCAAATAAAGTTTATTCTGTCATTAAAATTGTATGCTCTTTCAAATTTTACACTCATTTTTTCGCTATTTCTCAAAGAAATTATTTCGTGCAGCGCCCTCTATACCAAAACTGAACTACCCCTTTAACTTGACCCAAAACATTTGTTAATTATCCAGAATAGTGTGAGTCGATATAGGGCCTAAATTTTGGATCCTAGCAGAATCTTCTTCAGAGGCTATAAAATGACAATTGTACAAACAAAAACATATATATACACATAGAGGTACACATGTAAACAACTAAGAAAGGGGGCGGAGACATGGAACAATGAAAAGGCTGTGAGTATAGAAATAGTAATTCAAACATGTAATTATTTATTCAAAAAATTGCTTCTCCAGAGAGGTAACATGCATACCATCAATAACATCAGAAAGTAATAATGTATTCCAGAGGTGAGATTTGCATTGTCACAATTACAAAAACGCAATGGAATTTGCATTATAATTCAAACATTATTTAAGTTACTTATCCTGTGCAGTAGTACAAGTAATAATAATAATATTATACACTATATACATGCATTAATTACATGTATAAGTACAATTGTACTGCACCAATAATGTATTCCAGAGACGAGATTGTACTTATGTAAACTTTACCCTTTCATAGTAGTAGCTTTCCATGGTTCCGGAATCCGGTAGATCGGACACAACGCTACCGCCGCCGTGAGACATCTGCTCAGCCGCAAAGGTGCCCTCGTGGATCATGTGGATGCCATCGGGGGAGTAGCCCAGGCGGTTGGCCCCGGCTCTCACCTGCGAGGAGGGTTGGTCGGCTGACGTGGTGTCCGAGTCCGAGTCCGAGTCCTAGATGAGAGATATCAAGAAACATAAAACATAAAGATAAAAGGGCACGAAAACAGGGTGGTCCAGAAAAACATCAACATCAACAACAACAACGAAACGGCACATTTTCCCCATAACATGGGAACAAGACGAGTTGCTTCACGAGACTGATACACAGGGATAAATTGGAAACCCAACAAATCTGTTGGAACCAGCTGGTTTGAACGCCACCTTCTCTGCTGGCCAGAGTAGATTAAAGTCCTTTCCGTGCCAATGTTGGCACATAAGGCGGCGCCTATCTCCGATTCATTAGCCCTAGGCCACACGTCTACTAAATGTAGCGATAGATACAGAATGTACGTCTACTAAATGTAGCGATAGCTACAGAAGGGGGCCAGTCCTCTGGTAACTCGTGTGATTAACTTTCCCTTCACCATTCTATAAATGCCGAGCGCCTGGCTAGAAGGCAGAAGGTACCATTTTTAAAGTCTTTGGTATGACCCGGTCTGGGTTCGAACCAGGGACCTCCCGTGCATGAGGCGGACACTCTAACCGCTAAGCCACCATGCTCGGCCAGAGTAGATTAAAGGTAAGAAAATGTTTTATTTTACATCAAAAGTATGTGTTATATAAAGAAATAATAAATGTTTGTTTTAATGCGAGCGCAGCCTATTTCACTTAGCGTACAGCATGGCCAGTTAGCACCTCTCTGGTTAGCCTATTCAGCTTGCTGCTTCGCAACTCGGTCAATAGGATACTGGCTGCTCTCTTTCGTGCAATAGACATACGCTATTATTTCCTTACTATATGCAGATTGGCTATTATATAGACAGGTGGATACTGAGACAGATTTTAAAGTAGATGTAGAACAAATTGGTAAAACTTTACCCAATATTTACCCCGGGGTGGGGGGGGGGGGGGGGGGGGGGGGACTCATGTATAATGTAAGACGGGTATGTGCCGCTTACAATATCCCCGTTTTTACACCCGATTGCCGCTCTCAAGATACCCGAATTGCCGCTCCATAGACCCCCGGAATGACTTGACTATAGGGACTATAGGTAGTTGAGTAGCGCCAAGTCCATTATTCTTCTTCTAGTCAGCTCCTTGGACCACCATTTGAGGGTTCCGTAGGTCTTTGGTAGCTCCAAGTCCATGTATTTTGTAGTTTTAGTCTGCTCCTTAGACCCCTTAACTCCCGTTTCAGGGTTTTTGTAGCTCCAAAGACCCTATATTTTGTGCTTGTAGTCAGCTCTTAAGACCCCCATTTCAGAGTTCCGTGAGGCACACCCCCGTCAAAAAATAATTCGAGTGACCCCCCCCCCCCCCCTCCCCCGGGATTTACCCATCGTGTGGTTAGTTCAATTTCAATTTCAATTTATTAGTATAGTTATGTATCCTTACAACTATTGGGTCAACTTTACCCGTCCAGGGTGGTAGCTTGCCTTGAATCCGACCATCTGTACCTCGGACACAACGCTATCCATGCCGCGAGACATCATGTCAGCCGCAAAGGTGTCCTCCTGGATGCCATGGGGGGTGTAGCCCAGGCGGTTTGCCCCGGCTCTCACCTGCGAGGAGGGTTGGTCGTATGACATGGTGCGCGAGCTCTATAGACGGGAGATATCGAGAAACAGACATAAGAAGCATTCTCATGCCGTGATTGGGCACAAGCACAGGGTGGTCCAGACAAAATAACAACAACAACACAACGGCATATTTACCCACATATGACTTGGGGAAAGACGAGTTGTTTTACGAGACAGAGAATCAAAATTGAAAACCCAACATTGTTTCCCTAAATTCGCTTTAAGTTCAGGTAGCAAACTGTAAATTCGCTCTATACAGTATAGAGCGAAAACTATCTAACATTAAAATGTATTCGATTTAGAAACAAAAACTATACCTTTCCAAGATGACTGATCTTTGCTTGTATAATTTGGTTTCCCTTCTGAAACTGGTTGTTATCTTTGTCCACATTTGTATGGAAAATGTATCGTTCCGATTTGTCTGGGCCAACCCACCTAGCTACTTGGCCGCATAGACCACATATTAATAATATATGTATATACTATACAGGGTGGCCCCAAAAAACGGAACGGGGCACTTTCCGAAATATAGTACCAAAATGTTTATGTCCATCGGATAGGGTGTCTTTTCCAATGAAAAACGATACCAAGAACAGTCATTTTGGTCGTGTAGTTTTTGTTTTAGGGCGCTGTGAGTAACACCATGTCAGGTTCCCTTTTTTGTCAATTTTTACCAAGTCAGTGCCTGATAAATGAGACTTACCGCCCGACATAATGTACCATTGAACACGCGAGTATTCCGCGCGCCATTGTTAGTGTGCTTGTAGTCAGCTCTTAAGACCCCCATTTCAGAGTTCTGTGAGGCACACCCCCGTCAAAAAATAATTCGAGTGCCCCCCCCCCCCCCCCCGGGATTTACCCATCGTGTGGTTAGTTCAATTTCAATTTCAATTTATTAGTATAGTTATGTATCCTTACAACTATTGGGTCAACTTTACCCGTCCAGAGTGGTAGCTTGCCTTGAATTCGACAATCTGTACATCGGACACAACGCTATCCATGCCGCGAGACATCATGTCAGCCGCAAAGGTGTCCTCCTGGATGCCATGGAGGGTGTAGCCCAGGCGGTTGGTCCCGGCTCTCACCTGCGAGGAGGGTTGGTCGTATGACATGGTGCGCGAGCTCTATAGACGGGAGATATCGAGAAACAGACATAAGAAGCATTCTCATGCCGTGATTGGGCACAAGCACAGGGTGGTCCAGACAAAATAACAACAACAACACAACGGCATATTTACCCACATATGACTTGGGGAAAGACGAGTTGTTTTACGAGACAGAGAATCAAAATTGAAAACCCAACATTGTTTCACTAAATTCGCTTTAAGTTCAGGTAGCAAACTGTAAATTCGCTCTATACAGTATAGAGCGAAAACTATCTAACATTAAAATGTATTCGATTTAGAAACAAAAACTATACCTTTCCAAGATGACTGATCTTTGCTTGTATAATTTGTTTTCCCTTCTGAAACTGGTTGTTATCTTTGTCCACATTTGTATGGAAAATGTATCGTTCCGAATTGTCTGGGCCAACCCACCTAGCTACTTGGCCGCATAGACCACATATTAATAATATATGTATATACTATACAGGGGGGCCCCAAAAAACGGAACGGGGCACTTTCCGAAATATAGTACCAAAATGTTTATGTCCATCGGATAGGGTGTCTTTTCCAATGAAAAACGATACCAAGAACAGTCATTTTGGTCGTGTAGTTTTTGTTTTAGGGCGCTGTGAGTAACACCATGTCAGGTTCCCTTTTTTGTCAATTTTTACCAAGTCAGTGCCTGATAAATGAGACTTACCGCCCGACATAATGTACCATTGAACACGCGAGTATTCCGCGCGCCATTGTTAGTGTGCATTCAGCTGTGTGCCGAGCGGTGCCGAGAGAATGGGCATAATTGGTCAATAGTATGACGGGCAGTAAGTCTCATTTATCAGACACTGACTGGGTAAAAATTGACAAAAATGGGAACCTGACATGGTCTCACTCAAAGCGCCCTAAAACAAAAGGTACACGTCCAAAATTACTGTTCTTGGTATCGTTGTTCATTGGAAAGGACACCCTATCCGATGGACATAATCATGTTGTTATTTTATTTTGGGAAGTGCCCCGTTCCGTTTTTTTGGGCCACCCTGTATATGAAGAGCTTAATTTCAAATGGCGCTAAATCCACAGTTTCATCTTGGGAGAAAAGCATATTTCTTTATCCAACTTTGTACACATGCCTTTGTGAATAATTATATGAACATTATAACATTCCATATTCTTTTTTAAAAATATAATTATGTATTTTATTGTTTCACAATCAAATAGAATCACAAAATTTACAAATAATTAGCAGTCATTTGTAAAAACGTTCCATATTCTAATTTAAACTTTGCAATTTGTCCTAAAATTAGGATTTCTAGATGAGCTACGTATAGCTCATTAATTTACTGATGTCGTTAACTCAATTCGTATGGAAAGTGGATTTAGCGCCTTTTGGAACTAAGCTCTTTATACGCAGAAGGGAACTATTCCTATTGTAACTCGTTGCGTTAGAGGGATAGTTTTGAACCAGCCGTTAACACAATTTTAAAAAATGTTTCCTCTTTACAAACATTTACAAGAGGTTTTTAAATAGTTGTTGAATATATCTCCATCTAATCACTATTTCAACAAAACATCACATGCATGCACAATATCTTATTTATAAAATGGTTGAAACCAATTATTTTTTAGAGAGCACCCTTTTGAGTTTTAATAGCTCTTTTTGAATGATAACAGGATTTTTACTTAGTCGTTTGTAATTTGTTATTCCCTTCGAGCATGGTGGAGTTAAAGTGTTTATTCAAAGAAAAAACAACATAAGCCAAGTTTTATCTTTCCAAAAAGTTCAAATCATACAGAAAATGAAAATATCACTTTCCAAGTACTCGCACATCCGAAAATTAAAACAAAAATGAAAATACTAAACGCTGCTTCAAAACCACAATCCAGCTACGAGCGGGGTCCGATACCTGGGTGTGTTGTACTGACGTAGAGCGAGGGGTTATCCAATCAGAAGCCTCGGTTTCTACCACATTATATACCGGATTTATACCCCTTTATACCGGGGATTCCGTGGTTGTTTAAACTATTTTCTATACAATTATGGTGGTTTAAACTGTTTGAACTAATAAAACAACAGTTTATATTCGTTGTAAAGTTATTCTTTTATTCATTAATGTGTCTGATAAAGTAAAAATAGGTAAATAAATCACCTAGTCTGCGAGTTGAATCATACTCGCCGGCAGCATGCATGATACTTGGAGAGCCTCGACCGTGCGCGTATGCGGTGGACATCGACAATGCATGCAATATAATAGCGGCTATAGTGCAGTGTATGTAGCTCGCTTCAAATCAGCTCGCGTAAAGTGCACTATTATCAGCTGTTTTTGCAGGTAATTGTTCTCGTATTTTGTTTTAAAAGCCCTACAAACATGTAAGTAAAATAAGAGATAGTCTAGAATAGGTGTGATCGTAATAATCTTGCATTTTCGTTCCTTTTCGGAGCATTTTAAAAGTGCAATTACTTACAAGGCAGTCATGGCAGTTGGCGTGCAGCTAGCTAGGTATAGCTATAGAGCACAGCCTGTCTCGCGGAGCGGTGCCGATGAAACTCTAGTGCGTGTTCGTATCATTCAACTGACTGGCATTTCTTTTTTCGAGGCACGTTCAATTTGCGTCTCTCAATTTGTCAAACAAATCTCTAATTTTGGGAAAATAACCACTCGTACGGTAAAATATCTACTTTTACACTAACATTGGGCAATTCTAGATTTTTGTTTCTTCATTTCCGATGTTGCAAAACGAGCGAGCGATGGACGTTGTAAACAAAATAATGCACGCAAACTGATGTATACCGCGATATAGCAGAGAATTCACCCCCTCGTCACATGTCATCGACCTAAGCGGCGAGATCGGGGTGAGATTGGGCCTGGTTTGGAGGGTGAATTTTTCTCCTTTTCAATTTCGATTTTAAAATATTTAAAAAAAATTAATAAATCTGAATTTCTCGAGGCTTGTTAAGTACAAGATTACCTTCACAATCATACCAAATTCGACTCAATTTATAATCAACTATTACTTTGTAATGTAATGGTGCAGGGTTTGGTTACTAAAATTCTGTTTGACCAAAACTGTCCTCTTTTTACCAGAACTCAACTATCCCTTTAAACTTTCATACCAGTCCTATTCTCTACATGCCGAGCGCCTGACTAGAATGCAGTATAGGTACTATTTTTTAAACATCTAGTATAATTCTGTCGGGGTTCGAATCCGGGACCTCTTGGGCATATGAGGTGCCGACGCTCAAACCGCCAATTCAGCATGCCAAGCCTGAGGGGTTTCTCACTTCAGTGGCGTAGCGTGGTCGGACTGATTGGGGGGGGGGGGGGGGGGCACACCTTATATACTTTGTTTTTGTCCCCTTATTGTTCCCATTGTTTTTTTCTTCAAATTATTGGGGGGGGGGGGAGGGGCACGTGCCCCCATGCCGCCCCCCCCCCCCCCACACCCCCGTCGCTACGCCACTGTCTCACTTACATTAAAGTGATCCATTAACTTTGTCCAATTTCAACCAAACTCACTCGAAGCTTTCCCACTTTCCCACTCTTGTACCTTGTTGTTTGGCTTATGGTAACGGAAGAAGGAAATGGGTTTTGATTTTTCAAATGTCTTCATAATCATGGATATATCTAAGGTTGAATTTGAGAGCGTCTATATAGACGGTTTCCGACCGTAGTCAAGAGTATCAGAATTCGGATACTCAATCGCCCATAACATCCGAATTCGGATACAGTACTTCACGCGAACGATCGGGATCAAATCAGACATTGATTTCTCTGTTTTAACTAAGTAAACTTTATTCTTTATGAAATTCCCAAAAGAATGTTACAATGAAATTAGTATATACGATTGTAGTATCAAACATTACTTTGGGGGGAAAATATAAAGGTTTTAATGGATCACTTTAAGATAAAGCGTGTCACTAAATAAAACACAATTTATTGAAATCTCACCAGAATGCAGAAATCACAAGTTGTGTAGAGTAGACTTGAAGCTATCTCCGAGTCCGAGGGGCTCTTGAAATTAAATTCGTCTTGCAAGAAATCTCTATTAGCCTCTTCAATCCGAGAGAAACCGTTCACAATGACCCAAAATTTAATTCATACCCTGTTTTAACCTTTCGTGGCTCCCACGCCCCTTTTACGTCCAAATTGCCACCCGCCCACATGCCACACTTAAATCTTACACTATACCATTGGTATACATTTGAAATAAACATGTGGATATAATAATGTATAATGTGTATAATACGGAGCGTATTATGTTACGCATCGCATGTTAAGGATTAAGTACGAGTACTTCTCATACAGACTGACCAATCACAGCGCAGCATACTGGACGATACGGCACCGGGGGATATGGATCCAAGTGTTGAAACTACAGGGGTGAGGGTGTAGAGAATTATAAATCCGAACAATTCAATCATACATTTCTTTATAACAACAAATAAATTTGGAAAAATTGAAACCCGTTCCATGCTTCTTTTGGTAATACGAATACAAAGAGGTATGCGATATTCGCTAGATTTCGAAGTAAATTTTGGGATTTTGACAATGTAACCATTATTACAACAAGCGGCGTTTGGCAACGAATTCTTTTCCCAAATGAACAACACAGTATATTACAATTTTGTGTCTCAGGCTCCCCGTTAAATGGATAATTGAGTTTGGGTCAAACTGAATTTTAGTAACCAAAACCTGCAACATTACAGTACAAACTAATAGTTATAACCCCACCATTCTCGAAAGGTATACACAATTACAGACAACAGCCGTTAAAACTCAAGAGGGCGCTCTCTAAAAACTCATTGGTTTCAACCTTTTTCATACCAAATTGTACATGTGATAGAGATATTATCAACAACTATTTAAAAACCTCTTTTGAAATTATGTGAAAGAAGTGAATAAGCATTTTATGTATTTTTTGTAAAAGTCAAGATGTCGCCCGGCAGGGTAGATAATTTGTATTGATAACATATTTTGAAATCAACTTTTACAACTATTAGAGCATTCGAAAGGGAATGATTCTCATTTCACGTTTTATTCAATGAACTTTCAAATGGAATTAAAACCAACCTATTGAGTGTCAAGGGGCATTTAGGGAAGTACCAATACTCAAGTGTACCTTTAATCGGAAATAGTATCACGTACCCTCTTTGCCCCTCTATAATGGCTTAGTCTAGCTACAACCCAGCACTTCAAATGTCGAGAACAGTGATTGGCCAGTATGGGAGCATATTATGCAAATTAGATGTCGCCCAATCAGAAAACGCGTAGTAACGATTGCATAATGTTATGGCTATATACCCATATATGGATGCTGAAGATTTCTACAGGGCTGTCCTACCGTGGGTGACATTTCCATAATTGCATTTTTATTATTGCGAAAGGAAGTGTGATTATGAAAACCTGGAGATCACCCAGGCACTCGTTTTGCAATACATTGCGGGGAATCACCCAGTCACTCGTTTTGTAATACATTGCGGGGAATACCAACTTCTGGTATAGTTTTCATACAAATTCATAGTTTTTTCTCATATACCTTGATAATTTTCGCCAAAAATATGCAATGAGTCACAAATAAACAAACGCATGGGTACTGATAGCTTTCCTGCAAACTTTCAGTAAAGTTTGTACATAATTCGTCCGACAATATAATTGTACAATTACTTTAAAGCGCATTAAATCGCCGGTTAGAAGTTGCGTCGTAACATTGACACAATATGTTTGCTAAATAAACAAACATGTATTTTGGCTACTCTTGACACGACTTTAGTTTGTAATGTATTCATAATTATCTTGGGATTTCCATGCAGTGTACAACGTTTACCATCTTGCGATCAACCGTGGGTGAGATTTCATTAAAGGTGCACCTGTAAAGTGTCAGATATTGCCCAAAATGACATTTGAGACTTCAATCCTGTACCGAAATCATTGTAAGATATGTCCGAATGATGCGTGAAAGTTTCATTGAAAAAGAACACTGCTTTCCTGGTTAAAAAAGTGAAAATATGCGTCAGCTTTTACAACGAATTACTGTATGACGTTTATAAGGTTTATGACCGTTCATTAACGCTCTTGAGCTGAATAATAGATATCGTCATACTAAAGGGGCATTTGAAAAAATATCTAACCCTATTTGATTCTTCTCTTACTATAAGCTAAACAACACGGTAGAAGAGCCTGGAAACGAGGAAGCTCCAAGTAATTTTCGTGGAGTTAGACACTTTACAGGCATCCCTTTAATCTACTCCGTGTATCTATCGAACAATTAAACCAGACTAAACGTAGGAATATATTTACATTCGCAGTCGGAGTTGATTTGTTTCGTGTAATTTCTTTTAAATTCTAATCTAATTCCATGTCATGTTATTTCGTTTCATTTTATGTCATATAATTATTTCTTTTACTTTAATTTCTTGTCATTTCATTTAATATTTCATGACATTTCATTTAGTTTCATTTAATTTGATTTTAATTAATGAAATCAAGTAATAATATATTATAAATATCATTTCATTTCAATTAATGTAATTCCATTTTATTTAATTCCATTTCATTTTATTGTATCATTTCATAATTTAATATGATTTCATTTCATTTCATTTCATAATTTTCATCTCATTTCACTCCATTCTATTCCATTTCGGTTCTGTCATTTAAAGGTTAAGTACAGTTTACCATAGATGATACAGTACTGAAGACAGTTGACAGCTTCAAGAACCTCGGAAGTGTGATCTCAAGTGATGGCTCCCTCGACAAGGAGATCCAAGCACGCATAACCAAGGCACGCCCGGCGCTGGGACGACTTCGTACCAGAGCCCTTAATCCCCAACGACACTATACTGTATGGATGTGAAACCTTGACTCCCTACATGAGGCACATCAATCAACTGGAGAAGTTCCACATGCGCGCTCTTCGTTCCATTCTAGGGATCAAGTGGCAAGACAAGATCCCGAACACGGAAGCGTTTGATAGGGCTTACTCATCCACCATCGAGGCAATGCTACTCAAGTCACAACTCCGCTGGTCTTGACATGTCGTGAGAATGAACGATACGCGCATCCCAAAGCAATTGTTCTTCGGAGAATTGGAAGAAGGAAAGATAAATAGAGGTCGTCCTCGGAAAATGAACAGGGACAACCTAAAAGAAAATATTGAATGGTGTGGTATCAAGCAGAAGAACTTTCCATCACCGCATCAAACAGACAGCCCTGGAAGACTGTTTCCAAAGACGCGTGGCTGCCCTCGAAGAAAGTCGACGCAGTCAGGCACGCATGCTGCAAGCATGGCAAGAGAAAGGCGTCATAGAGCCGCTGCGTCTCAGTCTAGAAGAACAGAGTTCCAGTGCCCAGTCTGTCACCGACTATGTAAATCAAACCTTGGACTGTACATCCACAGGAGCCAAAAAGATGCTGCACTATGACGTCATCCTCGACCTCGAGGGTCTACCTATTTACAGAGTTACAGAGTTTCTGTTCAAACAAACAACCGTTAACACAAGAGGGTGCCCTCCAGACACCTTTAAGGTTTTATCAATTTTTATGGAAAATGTGAATGTGATGTTTCATTAAAATAATTATTCAATAGAGTCCTAGAGAGATTATCAAAAACAATTGTATAGCAATTTTATAGTACATTTTGAATAATGTGTAGGGTTTATAGATGTTTTAATGAAACTTTCGAATAAATATGGGCCCCACATTGATTCCAAACGGATATATTTATGGATATTTCAGCTGTTTCTGAAGCGATTTTAATCAAACAAAGTTTATTCTGTATTTCAAATTAAGTGCTCTATCAAATTTAACACTTAGTTTTTCAATACCTCACAATAAATTATTTCTTGAAGCGCCCTCTAAAGCATAAGTGTACTATCCCTTTAAGCCAGATATATCCCTACTTGAAACAACGCACAAACTACGCAAAATACACACTATCTTTTGCATGCCCAACATATAGTTTTGCAGTTTAACTTTGATCTAAAAATACATTTTTTGGACTTTGCACATAATTACTGCGAACCCCGTCGCTCCCTACAAAAAAGAAAAAGAGAAACCAAAAAAGACTGAAGAAGAACAAAGAGCGGGAAAGTGAAAAAGTGGGATTTAAATTACATGTTCGCATATACATGTAAATTTCTCTTGCTGCCCCTTTTAAGTTATATATACGTAGTTAGATATTTTGTTGGCCTGAGATTTGAGCCCTCCCTGTTTGTTCACAGTGGCTGAATGAAAACATAGGGTCAACACCATTCTGTTATTTTGTTTACTTGTAATGTTTCCATTCCTTACTTTTGCACTTTGTTGTAAAGCTTGCAGACTGAAGAAATGGACATGTGCGTGTGCATGTGCATGTGCAAAAACGTGTGCGGAAACTGCGAAAATTTGCGAGGCGCCCTCTCGAGGTTCAAACATTATAACCCCACCTTAGAGTAATCGTATCATCGATATCGATGAGTCACACCAAAATTTCAGTACAGGTTTTCGGTGCGTTCTTTTTATTATACATTTAAATTGTTCATTCAGATTTCGTCATTAATTTTTTTCCTCCTGTCTCAAATCCTTGTATTTGTTTGTAGTTCCTTCTCAAACTGAGTGCAGCTCAGGGGTGTCGATCCGTTTTTGAGATTGGGGGGGCGAAATTTGAAAATTTTTCAAGAGTGACCACTGAGAGAGCTAAAAGCCCCACATTGGCATGCCCGGAAGTTTTATGATGCGCTCATTGAAAGTGTCTTGATGGATCGAAGACCTGACTTTGGGGGACACCCACATTTGGGGACAATAATGGGGGTCCAGGGGGCGGAGCCCCCGGAAGCTTTTAGATTTCAGACATTTGCTCCTAGCATGGGTGTTAAAATTGTATAAAATAGTGAACCTACTCATAACGTATTTTTAAAGGGCATAGCGAGGAAAAGACTGAGCCTTGCATGAGATGGATCCACGTGATCATGTATACTATAGAGCCATCGATATAGTCTAGGGCATTGGGCTCCCATGAAACTAAGCAAGTGCGTCAACAATTTCTCAAAAGTGTAGGGGAGACATTGCGAGGAAGCAAAGCGACCGAGCGGGGGAGGGTGTGGGAGGGGGTGTCCCCCTCCCACAGTAGGGAGCGTTTGTATTTTTGGACGTGAAATTGTGCGATTTGGTGCACACCCGAGATAGAAATTGTACGTTATATGAAGTATATAGGTACGGAACTAAACACACATAATGCCAAAGGGAGGGGGACAATCTGCTCCTTTTTCAAATGTGGGGGGACATGATATTCCAATTTGATTTGCGTTCAGCGCATATGTACCGAGATTATTTTATTTTCTGTGACGGTATGCTATCTATAGATGAGGAATTAATAAACTTCGTTTGAGGTGTGCGTTTGAGAAATTACGCTGCCCAACACATGTCAAAAGGTGAGTTCCCGCAACCCAAATGAAACTTGCAATATGAGAAACTGTATGCGCGCGAAGCGCGCGGCAAAAAGAGATTTACAGTCCTTTTCAAACTAAAAAACGGCTATTTTGAAGATTAATTATTGATGAATGTGTCTTTCCCCTCTTTGGCATTATATCACTCGATTTTTTTCTTCCTCATTTTCGGAATTATTGGGGGGGCGAAATGATATGTTCGCCCCCCCAATATTTTCATTGGGGGGGGCGACCGCCCCCCCTGCCCCCCAGGATCGACACCCCTGGTGCAGCTTATTATTTTGTAAAGGTCATGGTTTGCGAATCGCTGGTTTGTGAAAAATGTTCAGGTACAATAATATAGGCCTTTATTTTACAGCTTGCGTGCAGAAGTCAACCATGCACATGCGAGAATTTGTGATACGCCCTCTCGAGGTTAAACGGATCTAGTGACTTTATTGACATTTGAAAAACGTGATGAACGGTTGATAAAAATGTGTATTGTTGTGATCGGATATGTCCACCGAGTGATGTGTGAAAATTGTAATTAATTTTTTTGAATGGATATTATGTGACCAGGTAATGAGCGAAAATGCAAAGTGATATCCGCCAACTCATTGCGCTGACTTTGAACACAATTATAACTTTCCATTGTATGATTAAACATCCGAACACACAGAAATAATATAAAACAATATTAAATATTATGTACACACACACACACGCACACACACACACACACACACACACACACACACATACATACACACACGCACACACGCACAAACACGCACACACTCGCATACACACACATACGCTCACATAAACAAACATACACAAACATACACACACATTCACGCGCACACTCACAGGCACACATACAGTACACAAGCATACGCACACATACACACACACAGTACACACACACACACAAACATACACACACAAACAAACATCCACAAACACACACACACACACACGCGCACATTCAAATGATAGAAATGGGAAATTATCGATACTTATTGATAAATGGCGATGTTTGGCGGTAACAGAGTTTAACTTCAATATAAATAATTTGTTCGTGAGGTAATGAAAAACTGAGTGTAAAATTTGAAAGAGCACACAATTTTAATTACAGAATCAATTTTATTTGATCAAAATCGAATTAAAAAAATAATACTCTTAAAAGAATTGTTTTAAATACCTTAAAATGCGACTCATTTTTGAAAATCTACTAAAATGGTTTTAAAATTGTTTTTGGTGATCTCCCTATTAAATAATTGTCTTAAACTAACATTACATTCACATTTGTTGATTACAACAATGGTGGGAACTTGAGGTGTCTAGAGAGCATCCTCTTGTGTTAATGGCTGCTTTTTGAATGAAAATAGCCCTGTAACTTCAGCGTGTATATTTTTGTTATACTACCATTCAAGCCTCCATGAACGATATAACTGTTAGTTTTTCAAGATAATTTGCAAGTTTGTATTACTATAATTATGTTGAACCAAAACTATTCACATTCACGTTCATCTTTCATTTTAAAGAAAAGGATTATCCTGTCTTAAATACTACTAAAAAGAAAAGAAAAATGGCGTAAATAAAATAAAAGATCAAGAATAAAATTGAAACACTTTCAAAAATATTTTGCTTCATTAATTCTAATGAAAGGGGACATTCATACGAATTCAAGCTTCTAATGATTGAAAGACAGAATTATATTCTAGGTCACTAAGCACAATTTTGTATGAAAAAGTATGATTGTGGGTTCTTATAATTGGTTTTGAAATTCTAATGACACAAATTCGCGAGCGAGCTTGTTTTCTCCCACAATCACCACTTTGTGACGTCAGTACCTTACTATATGCGCCTATCTATTTTTTTTTCCACTGCAGCGAATGTGTTCTTTTGATCGGACCAATACAATGCTCGATCATGTATAGTATTGGTTTATGCAATGGATAATTCTTCACTTCTGGTTTGTTACATCTACTTGTACCCCCTCCTGTCCTAATAATCTATCCATGCAGTTACATAGAATTAACAACACGCCAAGTGGCGTAGCCCAGTGCCCCAATATCAATGACATGCTAAAGGGATAAAATAGAAGAATACAAATTTTAAAAATATCTTTGATGTAAATGTTTGCATCTGGCCTTTCATAGCACTGAGGCCTGATGCGTCTGAGCCACGGAAATATATTTTTTTTAAATACTTTTTTTATGTGGTCTAAACTATGGTGTTTAAAGTGTTTGACACGACCGTGTTGACGTCCAAACTATGACTCAAGTAAACCAAAGTTTAAATTGTGAATTCCAGTCAATATCATAGGATATGTACGTATTACAGGCAGGAGGCCGTATGCTAGCTATTGCCCTAGCCATTATGCAGGATACGCCATTTTGCTTTTAATGTCGATCTCCATTCTTCTAGTTCTTCCCGCCGCCGCCCTTCCCAGAGTGGTAGCTTCCCTTGGATCCGGCCTTCTGTAGATCGGACACGAAGCTACCGGGAGTTACCCCACGCCCGCTGGACTTGGCAGTGCGAGACATCATGTCAGACGCATACGTGCCCTTCTGGATGCCATGGGGGTGTAGCCCAGGCGGTTGGCCCCGGCGCTCACCTGCGAGGAGGGTTGGGCGCCCATGGTGCCCGTGTTCTAGAAGGGGGATATCGAGAAACAGACATGAGAAATAAAATATAAATTATAAAGCATTCTCCTGCCGTGACTGGGCACAAAAACAGGGTGGTCCAGAAAAAACAGCAACATAACGACATATTTGCCCATATTTAACATGGGAAAAGACGAGTTGTTTCACGAGATAGGGATTCAAAATTGGAAACCAAACAATGTGTCACTAAATTAGCTCTAGGACGAACAACTTCCTAACACTATAATTTCGCTCTAGTCTATATAGAGAGAAAACTATCTAACACTGAAATGTATTCGCTTTAGAAACAAAAACTATACCTTACCAAGATGACTGATCTTTGCTTGTATAATTTTGTTCTCGGTAAAAGTTTCCCTTTCTAGTGAAATCAATTGTTTTCTTTGTCCACATTGTTATGGAAAATAATAATATCGTTCCGTGGGCCAACCCACCTAGCTACTTGGCCGCATAGACCACATACTAATATAGGTTTTCCCGCTCAATTTTGCACTTTTTTCAATCGAATTCATTTAGGGTCATTCGAATTCGCGCGTTGCCGCGTAATCGTTGGTATCGGTCTTCCAAATTCCGAATAAGTGCATGCGAATTCATGCATACGCACACGCTTTCGTGAATAGACACAGAAGTTCATTTATGGGCATTCGAATTCGCGAATGTGCAGCTAACTGTCAACGGCCTTTCGCGAATTCGAATGACCATTGATGAAAAGGTATGCACTTTGTACAAATTCACTTGCTCCTACGTGATTTTGAACGACTATTTACGAATTCGAATGCTGCTTTGGTACGGCGATCGCAAATCGCGCGAATTCGTTTGCTCCTATTATCAATTCGATTGACACAATCGCGAAATTGAGCGGGAAAACCTATACTATATCTATATATGAAGAGCTTAATTTCAAATGGCGCTAAATCCACTTTTTCAACTAGGGAAAAAGCATGTTTCTTTATCCAACTTTGTACACATGTCTATGTGAAAGGGGTAGTACAGTTTTGGCAAGGCTGAACTTTAGTAACCAAATCTGGACAGTAACATTATAAACTAATATAGGTTTTCCCGCTCAATTTCGCGATTGTGTCAATCGAATTGATAATAGGAGAAAACGAATTCGCGCGATTTGCGATCGCCGTACCAAAGCAGCATTCGATTCGTAAATAGTCGTTCAAAATCAAGTAGGAGCAAGTGAATTTGCACAAAGTGCATACCTTTTCATCAATGGTCATTCGAATTCGCGAAAGGCCGTTGACAGTTGGCTGCACATTCGCGAATTCGAATGCCCATAAATGAACTTCTGTGTCTATTCACGAAAGCGTGTGCGTATGCATGAATTCGCATGCACTTATTCGGAATTTGGAAGACCGATACCAACGATTACGCGGCAACGCGCGAATTCGAATGACCCTAAATGAATTCGATTGAAAAAAGTGCAAAATTGAGCGGTTATAGTTATAAATGTACCATGCTCGAAAGGTATACAAAATTACAAACGACTAGTAAAAAGCCTGTTATCATTCAAAAGGAGCCATTAAAACACAAGAGGGCGCTTTCTAAAAAGGCATTGGTTTCAACCATTTTTCATACACAATTATGCATGTGATGTTTTATTGAAATAATGATTAAATAGAGAGATCATCAGCAACTATTTAAAAACGCTTTTGAAAATTTTTGAAAAAGTGCAAGCATTTTTTTTATTTTTTTTTAAATCATCTAATTATTTGGGCCCCAGATAATTATAAGATATATTTAAACAATATTGACTGGCCTTGAGGGCGAAACGACATATATTGCCTGAACTAGATTCATATTGCCCGAGTCGAAGACGAGGGCAATATGGATCCTAGTGAAGGCAATATATGTCGTATCCCCCGATAGAGCCAGTCAATATCATTATTATTACCCACATCAGACATCTTGAGCAGTAACGGAAATTAGTAAAATGTAAACTTTGTATTAAACTTTGTATTGAAACATACCAAAACCAAGTCTCTGCTTGATAAAATGTCACAAGTAGGCTGCGGCTTGTTTCGTGTACACACCAATGGCAAATCACTATCGCGAGATTTTTCCCCGCGGGCCAGTTCACTTTGTAAAATTTCGACTACGAATCGTGAAGTGCCCGGATGTCATATTCCCCTCTTTTTTTTTAACAGGTAAATCCCATAGGCTTTTGTGAAAGAGGGGAATATGGGAAATATTCCCCTATTTCACCTGCTGGCACTTGAAACGAGGGGAATATTATTTTGTAAAACCACAGCTCAGATGTCTGATATGGGTAATAATTATTGATATTTCAGCCGTTTCTGGGTCGATTTTGACCACATAAAGTTTATTCTGCCATTAAAATTGCGTGTTCTCTCAAATTCGACACTCAGTTTTTCATTATCCCACAAAAAAATTGTGATGTGCAGCGCCCTCTCTACCAAAACTGAACTACCCCTTGAATATATGAAAATGAAACGTTCCATATTTTGAAACGTTCCAAAGACTGAATATAACATATTTGTTTTTACATATGTTGGAGCTAGCCTGTATAATACACTCTTATAACAGTGCAGTCGGGCACTTCCCAAAATATAGTAACGAAATAATTATGTCCATCGGATAGGGTATCTTTTCCAATGAAAAACGATACCAAGAACAGTAATTTCGGTCGTTTAGTTTTAGGGCGCTCTGAGTGACACCATGTCAGGCTCCTATTTTTGTAAATTTTTACCAAGTGATAAATCGCACTTACTGTCCGTCATAGCATTGAACAACGAGCAAAACGCACACTATTGTTAGTGTGCATTCAGCTGTGTACCGAGATAATGGGCATGGTTGTTTGATGATATGACGGGCAGTAAGTTTACAGAAGAATGAAATGGGTTTTCATCTTTCAAAATGTCTCCATAATCATGGATATATTGAAGATTGAATTTGAGAGCGTCTATAGATGGTCTCCGAACATAGTCAAGAGTATGAGAATTCGGATACTCAATCGCCCATAACATCCGAATTCGGATACAGTACTTCACGCGAACGATCGGGATCAAATCAGACATTGATTTCTCTGTTTTAACTAAGTAAACTTTATTCTTTATGAAATTCCCACAAGAATGTTACAATGAAATTAGTATATACGATTGTAATATCAAACATTTCTTTGGGGGAAAAATATAAAGTTAATGGATCACTTTAAGATAAAGCGTGTCACTAAATAAAAACACAATTTATTGAAATCTCACCAGAATGCAGAAATCACAAGTTGTGTAGAGTAGACTTGAAGATATCTCCGAGTCCGAGGGGCTCTTGAAATTAAATTCGTCTTGCAAGAAATCTCTATTATCCTCTTCAATCCGAGAGAAGTACTTCACAATGACCCAAAATGTAATGCATTACCCTGTTTTTATCATTTCGTGGCTGCCACGCCTCTTTTACGTCCCAATTGCCACCCACCCACATGCCACACTTAAATCTTACACTATACCAGTGGTATACATTTGAAATAAACATGTAGTTATAATAATGCATAATGTGTATAATATGGAGCGTATTATGTTACGCATCGCATGTTAAGGGTTAAATACGAGTACTTCTCGTACAGACTGACCAATCACAGCGCAGCATACTGCATGACACGACACTGGGACCCACAAGTGCCGAAGCTTAGGGGTAAGGGGGGGGGGGTGGGGGTGCCCCCCGTGCGACAATATTTGCTCTTTCAATGCCTTCCTGTCTATGACAGGGATCTAGTAACTTTGTTGACATGTGCACATTATTGGCACATGGTTTATAAAATGTGTATTTCTGTGATATGATATGTCCACTGAGTGACGTGTGTATATTTCAGGTCAAATGGGTGTCATACAAGCGAGTAATGAGCGAAAATGCCAAATAATGGTCACGAACTCATTGCATTGACTTTGTACACAGTTTAAATTCTCCCGTAGATAATCATACATCTGAAAAATTCAATCATACATTTCTTTATAACAAAACAAAATTGGAAAATCGAAACCCGTTCCGTGAGCACTTCTATTGGTCATACGAATACAAAGAGGTATGTGATAAACGCTATAGAGTTCGAAGTAAATTTTGTGGATATTGACAATGTAACCATTATTACAACAAGCGGCGTTTTGCAACGAATTTCTTCTCAAATGAACAACACAGAATATTATTATTTTGTGTCTCAGGATCCCCGTTAAAGGGATAATTGAGTTTTGGTCAAACTGAATTTTAGTAACCAAAACCTGCAACATTACAGAACAAACTAATAGTTATAACCCCACCATTCTCGAAAGGTATACACAATTACAAACGACTAAGTAAAAACCCTGTTATCATTCAAAAAGAGCCGTTAAAACTCAAGAGGGCGCTCTCTAAAAACTCATTGGTTTCAACCTTTTTCATACAAAATTATGCATGTGATAGAGATATCATCAACAACTATTTAAAAACCTCTTTTGAAATTTTTTAAAAAAAGTGAATAAGCATTTTATGTATTTTTTGTAAAAGTCAAGATGTCGCCCGGCAGGGTAAATATATTGATACAATATTTTGAAATAAACTTGTACAACTATTAGAGCATTCGAAAGGCAATGATTCACATTTCACGTTTTATTCAATGAACTTTCAAATGGAATTAAAACCAACCTTTTTAGTGTCAAGGGGCATTTCGGAAAATACCAATACTCAAGTGTACCTTAAAACGGAAATAATATCACGTACCCTCTTTGCCACTCTGTAATGGCTTAGTCTAGCTACAACCCAGCACTTAACATGTCGAGAACAGTGATTGGCCAGTTTGGGAGCATTACTATGCAAATTAGATGTCGCCCAATCAGAAAACGCATATTAATGATTGCATAATGTTATGGCTATACCCATATATGGATGCTGAAGATTTCTACGGAGCAGCTGTCCTACCGTGGGTGACATTTCCATAATTGCATTTTTATTATTGCGAAAGGAAGTGTGATTATGAAAACCTGGCGAGAACCCAGGCACTCGTTTTGCAATACACGATGATGGTGGGGAATACCAACTTCTGAAAAAGTTTTCATACAAATTCATAGTTTTTCTCTTATACCTTGATACTTTTCGCCGAAAATATGACATGAGGCACAAATACACGCATGGGTACTGATATAGTTTTCATGCAAACTTTCAGTAAAGTTTGTACATTTTTTGTCCGACAATATAATTGTATAAATTACTTTTAAGCGCGTTAAATCACCGGTTAGAAGTTGCGTCGTGACATTGACATTGACACAATGGCCCGAATTCTCATCAGTGGCTCAACTTGAGCTTGGCCTAAAAAGACAAAGACTACCGGTAACACTTTGCGCCAGCAGACCTATTGTGTAGTTACTAGGTCCCCGGATATATTATAATGGTTTCATCTCCTTATCCAGTCAATCTCTTGCTTCTGCTTCAAAGCATCGGGCAATGGGCTCTTTGAAATTCCGTCATAGTATAAGAGGTCACCAGCAATACAATGTCCAGGATGATCCAGGACGCAATTTGGCTGATGAGAGACTATACTATGACTAAATTTCAAAGGGCCCATTGTCCTGTTGCCTATAATCAGAACTCAAGGGATTGACTGGATAATGAAAGGAAACCATTAGAATATCTCAGGGGACCATAGGAACTACACAATAGGTCTACTGGTGCATAGTGTTACCGGTAGTCTTTGTCTTTTTATGCCGAGCTCAAGTTGAGCCACTGATGAGAATTCGGGCCAATATTTGTTTGCAAAAAAAAAAAAAAAAAAAAAAACACCGTATTTTGGCTACTCTTGACTCTACTTTAGTTTGTAATGTATTCTTATTATCTTGGGGATTTCCATGCAGTGTACACAGCGTTAACCATCTTGTGATCAAACTGCAGTGGCTGATTTGATTAATCCACTCCGTTTATCTACCGAACAATTAAATCAAATCAAACGTAGGAATCGATATATATTCGCAATCGGAGTTGATATGTTTTATTTCATATCATGATTTCTTTTAATTTAATCTACGGTAATCCCATGTCATATTATTTCGTTTCATTTCATGTAATTATTTCTTTTACTTTATGTCTTGTCATTTCATTTAATATTTAATTTCATTTCTTGTCATTTCATTTAATATTTCATTTCATTTAATTTCGTTTCTTTTAATTTAATTTTAATTAATGAAATAAATAAGATATCATAAATATCATTTCATTTCAATTAATTTAATTTCATTTCATGTAATTCCATTTTATTTTATTGTATCATTTCATAATTTAATTTAATTTGATTTTATTTGATTTGATTTGATTTCATTTGATTTCATTCCATTTCATTTCATAATTTTCATCTCATTTCACTCCATTCTATTCCATTTCGTTTCATTTAAAGGTTTAGTATACAGTTCTAGTCAAACTTAATTATAGTACCGTAACTAAAACTTGTAATTTATCGTTAAATTGTAAAAGTCATTCAATTATACTTGCATTGTAGAAAAAACAAAGTTACAGGGTTTCCATTACAAACAAACAGCCGTTAACACAAGAGGGTGCCCTCCATGCAGACACCTGAAAGGTTTTACCAATTTGTATGGAAAATGTGAATGTGATGTTTAATTGAAATAATTATTCACTAGAGAGATCATCAAAAACAATTTTATAGCCACCTTGGTACATTTTGAATAATGTGTAGGCTTTATAGATGTTTAGATAAAACTTTCGAATAAATATGGGCCCCACATTTATTCCAAACGGATATATTTATGGATATTTCAGCTGTTTCTGAAGCGATTTTAATCAAACAAAGTTTATTCTGTATTTCAAATTAAGTGCTCTATCAAATTTAACACTTGGGTTTTCAATACCTCACAACAAATTATTTCTTGAAGCGCCCTCTAAACCAAAAGTGTACTATCCCTTTAAGCCAGATATATCCCTACTTGAAACAACGCACATACTACCCAAAATACACACTATCTTTTGCATGCCAAACATATAGTTTTGCAGTTATCTAAAACTACATTTTTTGGACTTTGCACATAATTACTGCGAACCCCGTCGCTCCCTACAAAAAAGAGAAAGATAAACAAAAAAGACTGAAGAAGAACATAGAGCAGGAAAGTAAAAAAAGGGGGTACAAACTTCGAAATGTTGCGATGCTTTTGTTGGTGTTGTTTTATTCGGGGAGTTAAAGGGATCTAGTATAATAACATTGTCCAAATCCTCAAAACTTACTTGGAACTTTAGTGGTTCTCTCATACTTCGTCATATTCATATTAACATTAAAAGCACGGGACAGGTTTCGGTTTTTCAAATTTCCATTTCGTTTAAATAGATATTTACGATTGAAGTGTTCAGATATGAAATTGTCTACGGGATAATTTCATGCCTTGTACAAAGTAAGTACAATGAGTTAGTGAATATCACTTTGCATTTTTGCTCATTACTCGGCCATATATAACGTCCATTTAACTTGAAATGTTCACACAACACCCAGTGTACATATCAGATAACAGTATTATACATTGTATCAACCATTCATCCCTGTTTGCACATGTCAACAAAGTTACTAGATCCCTTTAAGAGTTTATTTAAAAATACATTTTGGACTTTGCACATAATGAGTGCGAACCACGTCGCTCCCTACATAGCGGCTGAATGAAATCAGGGTCAAAACCATTCTGTTATTTTTGACTTGTAATGTTTCCATTCCTTACTTTTGCACTTCGTTCGTTATCAATAGATTTTGCGAACCATCCATTTGTTCACAGCTTGCAGACTGAAGAAATGGACGTTTTAATAATATGACCTAGTTATTGAAGGGTCCATGGTGTAATACAGGGTGGCCCCCACCCCCCCCCCCCCCAAAAAAAAAAACCAAACAAACAAAAAAACAAAAACGGAACGGGGCACTTCCCAAATAAAAGTAACAAAATGATTATGTCTATCGGATAGGGTGTCTTTTCCGATGAAAAACAATACCAAGAACAGTAATTTTGGTCGAGTAGTTTTTGTTTTAGGTTCC
Source organism: Echinarachnius parma (assembly GCA_037951105.1). Lineage (NCBI taxonomy): Eukaryota > Metazoa > Echinodermata > Echinoidea > Clypeasteroida > Echinarachniidae > Echinarachnius > Echinarachnius parma. The sequence continues at coordinate 162,786 of JBAMJV010000629.1, forward strand.
TTTTTTGTTAATTTTTTACCAAGTCAGTGCCTAATAAATTGCACTTACTGCCGGTCATAGCATTGAACAACTATGCCCATTCTTTCGGTTCACAGCTGAATGCACACTAACAATGGCGCGCGTATTGCTCGTTGTTCGATGCTATGCGGGCAGTAACTGCGATTTATCAGGCACTGACTTGGTAAAAATTGACAAAAAAAGGGAACCTGTTATGGTGTCACTCACAGCGCCCTAAAACAAAAACTACACGACCAAAATAACTATTCTTGGTATCGTTTTTCATTGGAAAAGACACTTTTTCCGATGGCCATAATCATGTTGTTACTATATTTTGGAAAGTGCCCCGTTCCGTGTTTTTTTTTTTTTTTTTTTTTGGGGTGGGGGGGGGGGGAGGGGGGGCACCCATAGTCAACCAACTGGTGCTTGTGTGAAAACGTGTGCGGAAACTGCGAAAATTTGCGAGGCGCCCTCTCGAGATTCAAACATTATAACCACACCATAGAGTAATCGTATCAGCGATATCGATGAGTTCTATGAATACACTTTTATAAACCACACCAAAAGTTCAGGACAGGTTAAATTTTCGTCATAATTTGTTTCTTCTCCTGTCTCAATTCCTTTTATTTGTTTGTAGTTCCTTATCAAACTGAGTGCAGCTTATTATTTTATAATGGTCATGGTTTGCGAATCGCTGGTTTGTGAAAATTGTTCAATATTTTACAGCTTGCATAATATATCGAAGTCAACCGTGCACGTGCGAGAATTTGCGAGACGCCCTCTCGAGGTTAATATATTGATAATATTTTTGAAAATGTTACTAGATCCCTTTAAAACATGGGGGGTGATTTGCAAAAACGGGACCGAGACCAATTTTTTTCTCGGCCGATGTTTCGAGACCAAGGCAATTAGCTGGAACCCCTCTCGGGGTGGGGGGGGGGGGGGGGGGGGTGGTCCATCTCCAATTTGTTTTCCCGGCCGAGTACCTCCCAACATTTTTCGAAGACAATTGGCAAAAAATCCTCTCATTGGGGGGGGGGGGGGGGGGGGGGGTCCATAACCAATTTTATTATCTGACAAGGATCAACATCGTATACAGTTACACATACACACACACACACACACACACACGCACACACACGCACACACACATTATTAATATTATGATTATTATCATTAGTAATATTATCATTATTATTATTAGTTTTATTATTGTTATTTTTTGTATTACTAATATTATTATTAATATTATTATTCTTACTATTATTCTTATTCTTATCATTGTAACCAAATATCATTCCCTAAAACCTGGGGCGGGGGGGGGGGGAGATTGTACATGTCACCCCCACCCCCCCCCCCCCCCCCACACACCACCTTGTGAGGTGGGGGGATGCATACCCCTTGATTGTGTAACGAACTACAAAATGTATTATTTGATGTTTCAGAAAGATCTCAGAAACTCGTCTAGAAGTTGGATGAAATAACGAAACTGAGCTAGAAAAGAGATGACAGAAAAGTAGCCATAGGGGTACCGCCGCGGTTGAGAGTCGTGTAAGCGGCGCGCGGCTTACACGACTCTCAACCCATGGTCTCGGCCTCGAACATTTTTTGGGAAGAACAAAATAATGACGAAATAACCCCCGTAAACTGAAGAGCATGTTTTAAATTTTTTTGACAATTTTTGTTTTTCTCTTAGTAAACAAAGTAAACAAAGTTTGTGTTTTTTCCAGTCAAATTTCATAACAATTAGTATTAACAAGTTATCATTAGCTGGAATTCATTTCCTAGGTATTCTTTTGTTTTCTTTGTTTTTAAAGACAAAATGGCGCAAGAAATGAAAATAATAAGAATTATAACAAATCAGGTTTGGATGTATTCTTATGATACTTTTTTAGATATGAATAAGCCAATGGGGTTTCTCATGATGTCTTCAAACATTAATAAATGACAAACCTTACTTTGGATCAGGTTAAAGGGATAGCTGAGTTCTGGTAAAGAGAGTACAGTTTTAGTCAAACTGAATTTTAGTAACCAAAACCTGCACCATTACAGTACAAACTAATAATCATAACTCCACCATGATCAAAAGGAATAACAAAATTACAAACGACTAAGTAAAAAGCCCTTATCATTAAAGGGTACCACTACCCCAAAAAAATATTCTTATACATGAAAGGTAACATCTTTAGTAGTCCATTCAATTAACAAGTTCAGAAAAATATGTTTCCGGAAACAAAATATAATTGGAAAACGCATCACCATACTACAACATGGGTCTGCATGTACAAAGACTAGCTTTGTCCAGTGCGAACGAATCGTCCGGGATATTGTCTCCAAACGTATGCGTGAATAGAATTGGCGCACTCGCACATGTTTGGCGAGTACGGAACCAGGGAATAACAGTGGTTCCGTAAGTGCTGGTAATTAATTGCATTGTTTATGAATTACACAACCCTTTGCAAAATGTTGGGTATCTATTTGATATCACAAAAGGGTACCAAAACTTATAATTATGTGTTGTTCTTTGCCTGATGGTCCCCTTTAAGCAAGAGCTGTTCAAACTAAAGATGGCATTAAAAAAAACGCAGTTGTTTAAACCATTTTAAAAACAATATCGTGCACGTGATGTTTTGTTGAAATAGTGATTAGATAGAGAAATAATCAACAACTATATAAAAACCTATTTTGATTTGTTTTTAAAAGAGGAAGCATTTAAAAACGAATTATAACGGCTGGTTCAAAATTATCGAATACTTGTGGGGCCCCACATTTATTACAAATGGTTATGTTTATGGATACTTCAGCTGTTTCTGAACGGATTTTTATCAAAAAAAGTTTATTCCGCCCTTAAAATTGTATGCTCTTACAAAGTTGAAATTCAGTTTTTCATTATCTCACAAAAAATTAATTTTGTGTAGCGCCCTCTTTACCAAAACTCCACTATCCATTTAACAGGGTAAACATTTAAAGGGAGAGATCCTCTTTTGCAAGCCAAAAGTTCAAAAGTTGCGAGGTTATTTGTCTTATATGAAAGGAATGTCATTTAATAGCATGCCTGAAAAAATTAGGGGCTTGAAATCTTTTTTTCGTGGAGTTATAGACCTAAAACTGAATAAACTGAGGGACGTCGGGTTTAATGGGTACAAACGTATTTTCGGCCGATGAGTAAGTTCGTAACAGATTTACGGAGTGCCATATCGGTATGCATGACCCCTACGTGACCCCGCGCTATCTACGTGACCCGCGCATAAGTACTAATGTGTGAGCGTTTACCAGCAAAATACCCAAACATCGCTTAAACTGACTACATGTAATTATATATTCTTTATTTTTGAGATCTTTTTCCGTGACATACGTTAACAAATGTCGGCTTCACAATACCCTTTACGAGAATTAGTACTATATTGTTGTAATATTATGCTAAATCAGTTTGAACTCCTTTATTGACCGATATATAGTTTTAAATGGAGGGACGCATTTGTTTTTCATTCGTAGAAATCCAAATTAGAGGGCTGTTGGCTGTGATTCTTTTTTTGCGTGTTACATTGATCCCCATCCATCAACTGAAAGCTGTTCAGACGTTTTGTAAAAGTGGATCTGTCCCTTTAAGAATTGCACGTATATGCATTATCGTATACTGAAATGTGTTTGCTAACTCATCTGAAGGTTATCTCCACAATTACTTTTTTGGACATTATGAGCCTCTTAAACCCATCAATTACCACATAAAATGTCAATGATCTATGCTCTGGAATATGTAATTTTGCATAATTATGCTAAAAAGTTCAGTTTTCCTTCATAAATCAGTCCATCTGGCCAAAAAACAGCTTAGATATTTAGGAATTCAGAGCGATTTTCTATGTTTTTCATCATATAATAGTAAATAACGCCCTCATATGTGACCGGTAGAAATGTTGGCAAATTGTAGAGCTAGACCTGCTAGACATGTGTGCCAAATATGAAAGTGTGTTGATCAAAAATTATAGGAATTAGAGATTATTTGTGCTTTCTATATAAGTTGCATGTGTAAAACCCTACAGGTGCAAAATTGCACCCTACTTTTTGTGTGTGCACAAACATTATGATTACTTCTATATTATTACACTTAGTGGGTGATGTGTATGTTTCTACATTAGTGAGCGCTATTTCGCCACTATATTGTAAAATCATTTCCGTATTCGATACAAAATACTCACATATCAGGCCCATCATTCCAAGTATAACATGCCCCTCCCCCACACACACACATGCCCCGCCCCCCCCCCCCCACCCCCCACACACACACTATGCCATTACTCACCAATTACACACGCCACGCACTCGCACACACACGTTTTTACATTTGTGGGCGACGTTTGCGAATTATTTCTACAATCAGTCGGCGTATCTATATTTGTGGTCGCTGTTCAATTTCTACATTGTTTGTTTGTTTGTATGTTTATTTCCGAAATCACAACAATAAATACAGCAATGAAGTGCAACGGGGGATTGACCCATTTCAGCAGAATTACAAAAACAAAACCCACTGTTATTCCTTGGGGTCCCACAAGTAGATACAGTATATACAATTAAACGTTTATATACAATTATTGCAAAATAGAGAAATTATAATTTCATAAATTATTCCACATTATGTACACTAAATTAAAATTGGTGACAAATATTATATAAGCAATTCCAATTAAGAACAAATAGTTCCAACGCCATTTGAACAATTCAATAAGAGTTATAGAAAGAGAGAGAAAAGGGAGTAAAAAGGGAAACTGCAAATTATTTACAATTTTATGGAATATATTCATCTAAAAATGTTTGAAATGATCTCAAGCTCGTAGCATTACGAATTGCAATTGGTAATTGGTTATACACTGAAATTCCTCTGTAGAGAGAACGTTCTTTTTACAACAGTTTGACCTAGTGGTTTATTTTCTACATTGGTGGTTGATGTTCGTTCTACATTTGTGGACTTGACGTTCTTTTACATTTGTGGTCGTTTTTTACATATTATGTGGATATTTTTTACATTTAAGGGTTTCAACAGGGGATAAAAATATCACGTAAACAATGCGTTTGTATTTTAGTCACGCCTTTAAACTCTTGTCAGTTTTTGGCAGTGGCAAAATAGTAAGTGCTCTCTTTGAATACATTTCAATATTGAGCTTAAAGCTACGTACTACAGTACATACTTTTATTATCAAAGTGAGAACTTCATCTGGCTAAAGTGTTCGGGGGCACGAGTCCCCAATCTCCTTGTTCCGCCGTAATATGTGAATGACCTGTAGCTACATTTAACAAGTTCGCGTGCCAGTATCCATGTTTCGGTTTTAGTTCGGATCTAATTTTATGATATATAGCTTCTATAAGTTTGTAATAAATCATATCTAACCAATTGCATCCATTCTAGTTCCTAATCGAGTCCAGTTCGGCACCAATTGTAGCAATAGTGAGTGGTTATTTTAAAAAGGTTAATTACTTTCCGGCTACCATTTTAAATACAAATAAAAGTGGTTTACTAAACGTCTTATAAATTATACAAATGACGATCAATTTATTACTCATGTCTCGATCCTTATGCTCAGTCTAGTGTAGGTAGTCCACCTTCGGGCTCCCGTCCTTGTTTCCAATGAATAATAACATTTAGCTCTACCCACACCGATCTTTGAAGAAAGATTCCTTTCTTTTTGCAATCTTAAAATCTCAAAGGATCAAATGAGAATCTTTCTCAGGGGGTATTTTACAACTCTTCTAGGTTAAATCTAAATTCTAAGTTACACTTACAATAATGGAAAGCCATTATTTGATTTGTAATTTGTTGTACATCATAATTATGTTTGGTATACAACATTAAAGTGTGTTTAAAGATATTTTGAGCTATTTGTTAAGGTCCACCGATTGAAACTATGATCTTATTATAATAACCATGGTAATAAATGACTGAGCACGCTCCAATGAAGATATAAATCGAAAATAATACGTTTAGACGTGAATTATATTGCAAACCTACGTGTTGGACTGCAAACGATTCAAACACAACTATGAAAGTATTCAAAGGGAATAAATCACATTTCACATGTGTTAATTAAATGAACTCGCATATGGATTCAAACCAACCAGTACCCTCGCAATGTGTCACTTCGGGAAGTACCCAATACTCAAGTATATCTTTAAATGCATATTTTGTTTTATATTTGTCAAGACATTTACAAATTATCATTGAAGTAACATTCAGTAAAAGTCTCAAATTATGTCAAAGTTTTTATTGAATAGTTGTCATTCTGAGACTATCATTATTTGTACTCGGTAATTTTCGTTTCAAGCCAAGTATAGAAGTTCTGAGAAGGGTCTTGGAAAAATCTTCTTATCGCGTTTCATTGATATTTCATGACTTTAGAGCAGAGGATTTGTGTTCTGGTTGGTATAAGCTTTTCCGTACATGTATAATTTTCCTTTTTTGTGATGTTTCTTCACTCAGACCTACTTTAAAGCTACGTTTTACATACATACCTTTCTTATCAAAGTGAGAACTTTCATATGGCTAAAGTGTTCGGGGCACGCGTCCCCCATTCTCCTGGTTCCGCCGTTGTATGAATGACTTTTAGCCTTACATTTAACAAGTTGACGTGCCGTTATCAATGTTTGGTTTTCTTTCGGTTTTGATTTATAACAATATAGTTTCTATAAGTATGCCATTAATCATATTCATGAATTGATCCATTCTATTTCCTTATCGAGTCGAGTTCGGCAGAATTGTGGCCAATGTGACTTGTGGTCATTTTTAAAGTAATTTAATTGTCGGCTACCATTTAAAAAAAAAATATGGTACAGGTTTTACCCAAATGTCTGTATATAAATTATAGAAATGAAAGATCAATTTACTTACTCGTGTCTCGATCCTCATGCTCGTCTATTGTAGATAGAGCCACTCTATGGGTTCTCTTCTATTTCCATTGAAGATAAACATTAGCTCTACCCACAGACCGATCTTTGTAGAAAGATTCCTTTCTTTTTGCAATCTTAAAATCTCAAAGGGTCGACCTGAGAATCTTTCTCAGTGGGGTAATTTACAAAGGCTTCTAAGTTAAAACTAAATTATAGGTTAGACTTTACATTAAAGTGATCCCTGCTAAAGTATCAGATATTGCACAAAATGACATTTGAGACTTCAATCCTATATCAATATCATTGGTAAAATACAATTGAAAGATTTGTGAAAGTTTGAAAGAAAACGAAACACTGTTTACCTAGTGAAAAAAAACGGATATTGAGTTCATATTTTATCACCGAATATGGATGGCCTGCCGTAGCCGTTTATGTCGCCAGTAATAATCATCCGTTTGATATTGACTATTCCGCACCCGTGTATTACAGACGGGTAGGCCCTACGGAATAAGGGGAGTTCGTACTACAAACTGCGCATGCGCCCAATTCTGAGACGAAAATTATTACCGAAGATTGTACCCGGAAGTCATCGCTGTCATCGATTGTGTGTGTTGTTTTATGGACCTTTCGTGCAAATTATTGTCACATTGGAAAGCGTGTTTTTCACGGGGAAAATTTGGCTCGAAGTCATAAAATGTTTTTCTGAATTAATCATAATAGACATCTCAAATACATAAGGACTGATTTTTTTTAAAAATTTATTTTTGTCTATTTATTTTCGGTTTTTTACAAAAGATGTCAACGTTGTCGTATCTGGGCTTTTATTGAAATCGCAAAAGGCCCCATACGTAGATTTGTGTGTACTGTTTTCTTTTAAGTGTTGAAAACGGGCAAAAGATGTGATTTTTATTCAAATTTATTTTTTAGGTTTAGCCTGCCTTCCAAGTTTGAAAATTTAAATGAATGGGTTACATTTATTCAATTTTAAATATTTTAGATGTAAGGTGAGTTTTTTTTTGGTCAGATATTTGTCAAACGTAATGAACACAAGGATAATTCACGCACGCACGCGGAAATTCTGCATAGAGCCTCCTGTTACTTTAAATCGCCGTGCGTCACAGGCTGTGCCGTAAACGTACGCGTAAAGCGTAAATTTTTGGTTACAATCTTCCCGAAAACCGCGGTTTACGGTCCGATTTGCTCCATGGGCTATCTACGAACTCCCTTATTCATGAATTTTCGCGCGCTCGGGCTCAACACGCTCGGGTCGTTAAGGTTTCCCACGCGCGCTGGCCGGACGTGTTCAGCTACGACAATTGTACTTTTTTTTTGTATTAAAAGCGTTAGCTAACGCTTTTGAAATAATCGATTTTCAATGATAAATATCTTCATACTAAAGGGAAATTTGAAAAAATCTAACCTCTAGCTATTTTATTATTCTCTTACCATAAGCTAAACAACACGGCAGAAGAGAAACGAGGAAGCTCCAAGTATTTTTCGTGGAGTTATACACTTTACCTGTATCACTTTAATGGAAAGCCATTATTTTATTTTTGAATTTTGTATTGTACATTCATATACTTTGGGTATAAGAACATTACAGGTGTGTTTAAAGATAATTTGAGTTTTTGTCAAGGTCCACTTTAGCGAGTGAAAATGTAATTCTTATCATAATATCCTGGTAATAAATGACTAAGCACGCTCCAATGAAGATATACATCCGAATATTACGTTAACTTTTGAAGCAAACTACGTGTTTAACTGCAAACGATTCAAACACAACTATGGAGAGTATTAAAGACTATGAGAGTATTCCTAAATGGAATAATTCACATGTAACATGTGTTCTTCAATGAACTTGCAAATGGAATCAAACCCAACCTAAACCCTTGCACTGCATCACTTCGGGAAGAGATTGTACATGTCACCCCCACCCCCCCCCCCCCCCCCCACACACACACCCACCTTGTGAGGTGGGGGATGCATACCCCTTGAATGTGTAACGAACTACAAAATGTATTATTTGATGTTTCAGAAAGATCTCAGAAACTCGTCTAGAAGTTGGATGAAATAACGAAACTGAGCTAGAAAAGAGATGACAGAAAAGTAGCCATAGGGGTCCCGCCGCTTACACGACTCTCAACCCATGGTCTCGGCCTCGAACATTTTTTGGGAAGAACCAAACTAATGACGAATAACCCCCGTAAAACTGAAGAGGCATGTTTTAAATTTTTTTGACAATTTTTGTTTTTCCTCTTAGTAAATAAGTAAGACAAAGTTTGCTGTTTTTTCCAGTCAAATTTCATAACAATTAGTATTAACAAGTTATCATTAGCTGGAATTCATTTCCTAGGTATCTTTTATTTTCTTTGTTTTTAAAGACAAAATGGCGCAAGAAATGAAAATAATAAGAATTATAACAAATCAGGTTTGGATGTATTCTTATGATACTTTTTAGATATGAAATAAGCCAATGGGGTTTCTCATGATGTCTTCAAAACATTAATAAATGACAAACCTTACTTTGGATCAGGTTAAAGGGATAGCTGAGTTCTGTAAAGAGAGTACAGTTTTAGTCAAACTGAATTTTAGTAACCCAAAACCTGCACCATTACAGTACAAACTAATAATCATAACTCCACCATGATCAAAGGAATAACAAAATTACAAACGACTAAGTAAAAAGCCCTTATCATTAAAGGGTACCACTACCCACAAAAAATATATTCTATACATGAAAGGTAACATCTTACGTAGTCCATTCAATTAACAAGTTCAGAAAAATTATGTTTCCCGGAAACAAGATATAATTGGAAAACGCATCACCATACTACAAACATGGTGTGCATGTACAAAGACTA
>JBAMJV010000630.1:0-116242 GCA_037951105.1 Echinarachnius parma
GAGTGAGGGGCGCTAGCCATAATACGAGAAGAGGACCGCTACTCATAATACGAATTAAGGGTCGCTATTCATAATATAAGAGCCGGATCGCTACTCATAATATGGAATGAGGGTCGCTAGTCATAATATGGAGTGAGGGGCGCTAGTCATAATACGAGACGAGGGTCCTTATTATTCATAATACGGAATGAGGGTCGCTATTCATAATGTAATTGTAATGATTAAAATTGTTTCATTATTACAGTGATCCATATGAGTCGCGCATCCCATCTATTATCATCGGTTGTATTTTTCTTACAATATCGGGTTACTTTGAATTAATTTTCATTTGAAAGAGAGAGAACGCGTACGTACGCACACACACACACACACACACACACACACCCACACACACACACACACACACACACACACACACACACACACACACACACACACACACACACACACAAACACACACACACGCTCACACGCACACACACACACACACACACACACACACACACACAAACACAACGTGTGTTGGGAGCGTTAATGCGCGTCAGCTCAGATATACGGGGGAGGGGGGGGGGGGGGGGGGGGCTTATTCCTACGCGTTTAGAGAGGCTACAAGTTGTATGCGTACAGTGATGTGTGTACATCAAAGACGCGTCCGTAAACTGCGCCATTTCGATCTAACACGTGTTATTATGTCCTGTAGTCGATAATATATGAAGCATTATTATTGCGTTTGTAAAATATATATGATGTCCGATTCCCACGGTCTAGTTTTTACCGCGTTCCGCGCATTCCAGGAAATGGGTTAGTACAACCGCCTTGTTCAAGGGCAATGCAACTCAAGAATAGAGTTTATCCTACTTGATACATCGTAATATGCCTTTTTATTATATACAACATAACTCCAACTCAGATTTCTGCTTTGGGAGAAATATGTGAAAACTCTATCGGGTTTACCACTATTCATGCGAACACTGGAGGCCGCCATTATTAGATTTGTGCGGACTTACGGTCAGTGATATGCACTAATGCATTTCAATAGCGCCTATTCGTACCATTGTCTGAATACTTGTAGATGCTTTGACGAGTCTGTAAATCAGTGAAAAGCTTTTTGTTATGCCCGTAGCACACACGTCATAGTTTGCAAAGCATGTCGGGCAATTACAAGAACATGGCCGCTCCCATCACCTTTTGCCGCCGTAAGAATTAGTAAAATGTGGGTATGTTCACGTAATGATTTCATTGAATCCAGGAGGCCAAAATTGCCAAGTTATGTATCAAATAAAATGTCTGTTCACCCTCTAAACGATAATAATAGCCGAAAGCCATAGCTTCATTGCCCTTTATTAAAGCCCAAGTCCAGTTTCGGGAACGGTAGCCGAATACATCTATATTGATCAATATTGTTGAATATGTATTGAAATAGGGCTTGTGTGGTAAAATCCGAACCTAAGCATCGTTAAATACAGAAATATCGGAAGAAATCCAATATCCGCCTGTGAAATTCATAAATCCACCGCGCGTTCAGAGCTCTCAGCGCCGCTAGCGCTGGGGGAGCCCGTATATAGCGAAAACCGCGTGTACATAGTCCTCGTGGTCGTTATACACGTAGCGCATGGACGATTCTGCTTTGGCGATATCTATGCCGGTGGCATAACTATATAATTTCACAAATATATCAATTAGTAGGCGGTTTCTTGGCCAAATTTGGATAATCCTATATTACTCTTTCACATTATTGCTAATAATAGATTCCATTTCATTTTTTTTTTTTGAGAGGGGGGCGTTCAAAACTGGCCTTTACCTTTAACGTTGTTAAAGCGACGCGACGCTACCCACCCTTTCGGCATAAGCCCACTGATGGGTGGGGGGGGGGGGGGGGGGGGGCGGGCGGCCGGGGTGATGAGTCGTGTACGTTATTGTGCGCGCGTTTTTTTCTGTATTTGTTAAGAAATTTATGTTTTCAATAAATGTTTTTGACAAATATTTGGGGCCGTGTCACGTGTCACATTGTCACGACATCATTATGTGATGTTGGCCCAACTTTAATTTCCGCCAATGGCCCAATATCAAATCCTGACGTTGGGCCAACATCAAATTCTAACGTTGGCCCGACATTAAAATGTCCGCCAGCCCGACATTAGCCCAACGTTATTTTTTATTGTTGGCCCAACATCAAATCTTGGCGTTGGCCCAACATCATATCTTGACGTTCGCCCGACGTTTGAATGTCCGCTAACCCAACATTGGCCCAACGTCATTTTCCGATGCTGGACCAACATCAAAATTTGACAATGGCCCAATGTCAAATGGCCAACGTAGGACCAACATCAAAAACGTAAAAATAAATTGGAAAACATGCATGGATTCCACGTCCGATCTATGCATTTTGTTTAACCTTTACACTATATATATACACCCTTCTTAGCATGTATGTTTTATAATGGTTAGTATTTGCAGAGCTTTGAATCTGAAATAATCCACCTTCAAATCATATGCATAACACTATTTAAAGGTGTTTTTTATATTCTTTTTTATCCTTCTAAAATATATACAGCAGCAAGGACATGACAAAAGTATATTTTTTAATATAAATAATTCCAAAAATCGAAAATTTTCATTTCACTTACGATCGCTTATAATCGATCATGAATTCCCCGATAGCAATACTTTTTTTTTTAAAACTTTTGAATGACTAATGTTTGTAATCGATTAAACGAAATTCAATTCATTCAAGATTCTCAAAGCAAGTTAACAAAAATATTATAAGTACCCAGCTAGCTAACTGACGTCGGACCGGTGTCGGCAGGTCGTCGGCAAGATCGCGGTCGGCAAACAGACGTCGCGCCAACATTACGCCAACGTCGAATTTAAGTTGGAGGTTTTGGAAATGAAATAAGTCGGAAAATGGTTGTAGTTATATGTCGTGCCGATGTCATTAAGCTGACGAAAAAAATACGTCTCAAATAAAACGTCGCGCTAAAATCGCACCAATGCCGAAACTGATACCAATTTAAGAGCTCGATAGAGGGTTGTAATATTAATGTCGGGCCGATGTCAATAAACCAACATGAATATGACATCTCAAATATGACGTTGGGCCAATGTTGTACCGGAATAAATCATTTTAAAAGGTCGGTAAATGGTTGTGGAATTGATGTCGGACGCATGTTATTAATTGGACATCAATATGACATCACAAATATGACGTCAAGCCGATATCGCGCCGATGTCAGAATTGGCAGCAATGACACAAGTCGGCAAATAGTCATGAAATCGATGTTCAGCCGATGTCAATATTCTGACATGAATATGACGTCGGGATAATTTCGCGCCGATGTTGGAACTGGTAGCAATTAAAGAGGTCGGTAAATGGGTGTAACATTGATGTCGGACCAATGTTTTTTTTTATTGGACATCCATATGACATCTCAATTATGACGCAAAAGCGATATCCTGCCGATGTCATTAATGGCACCAATGAAACTAATCATTAAATAGTCATTAAATGAATGTTGTGCCGATGTCAATAATTCGACATGAATATGACATCTCAAATATAAAATCGGCCTTCTATCGCCCCGATGTTGGAACTGGTAGTAATTTAAGAGGTCGGTAAAACGTTGTGAAATTTATGTCGGGCCAATGTTATTAATTAAACATAAATATGACAACTCAAATACAACTTTGGCCTATACCGCACAGATGTCGGAACTTATAGCAATTTTAAAGGTCGGTGAAAGGTTGTTAAAAAGATATCGGGCGGATGTCATTGCTCCTACATAAATATGACATCTCTATTAGGACGTCAGTCCGATATTGTGATGATGTTGCATCTGGTAGCAATTTAAGAGGTCGGTACTTGGCTGTGAAATTGATGTCGGGTCAATGTTTTTAATTGGACCTCAATATGATATCATAATTATGACGTCACACCGATATCTTGCCGATGTCAGAATTGGCAGCAATAAACCAAGTAGGCAAATGGTCATCAAATCGATGTTGCGCCCATGTCAGTACTGCGACATGAATATGAGACCCCAAATTTGATGTCGGTCCGATATTGTGCCAATGTTAGAACTTGTTAGCAATTTAAGAGTTCTGTAAATGGTGTTTAGTTTGATGTCAGCCCGATGTAATGTATTAGACATCTATACTATGACGGCAAACATATATTCCGTCGAAGACAGAACCTTCAGCAACGGAACAAGTCGGCAAATGATAAAATTAATGTCCTGTCATTAATCAGTCATAAATATGACATCTAAAATATGGCAACGGTTCGTCAGTGTGCCGATGATAGAGCTGGTAGCAATTTAAGAGGTCGTTATAATAAATGGTTGTTAATTTGATGCCGGGCCGATGTAATTGATTAGACATCTGAAATATGGCGTCAAACCGTTATCCCGTCGATGTCAAAACCGTTATCAATGGAACAAGTCGGCAAATGGTCATTCAATTAATGTCGTGCCCATGTCATTAATCCGACATGAATAAGAGATCTAAAATATGACGTCGGGCTAATATCGCGCCGATGTTGGAACTGGTATCAAATTAAGGGGTTGGTCAAAGATTGTAAAATTGATGTTGGGCTTATATTATTAAATATACATAAATATGACAGCTCAAATATGACGTTGGGTCAATGTTGTACCGATGTCGGAACTGGCGACCATTTGCCGGCTTGTTTCATTGTTGCCAGTTCTGACATCGGCAGGATATCGCTATGGCGTCATCATTGAGATGCCATATTCATGTCTAATCATTGTCGTCGGCACAACATCAATTCAACAACCATTTACCGACCTCCTAAATTGCTATCAGTTCCAACATCGGCGCGATATTAGCCCGACGTCATTCATGAGATGTCATATTCATGTCGGGCTATTGACATCAACGCAACATACATTTTATGACCATTTCCCGAGTTGTTTCATTGCTGAATGTTCTTACGTCGGCGGGATATCGGCCTGACATCATATTGTCGATATCATATTGATGTTCAATTGATTCCGTATTATGAATAGCGACCCTCATTCCGTAATATGAGTAGCGGTCCTCTTCTCGTATTATGACTAGCGACCCACTTCTCGTATTATGAATAGCGACCCTCATTCCATATTATGACTAGCGACCCTCTTCTCGTATTATGAATAGGAATCCCTATGAATAAAGACCCGGATTTTGTATTATGATTAGCGACCCTCTTCCCATATTATGAATAGCGACCCTCTTCTTGGATCATGAATAGCGGTCCTTATGAATAATGACCCTTATGTATAATGACCCTCTTCTAAAATTTGAATAACGGTCCTTATGAATAGCGGTCCTTATGATTAGTGGCCCTTATGACTAGCGGTCCTTATGCCTAGCGGTCCTTATGACTAGCGAGCGGACCCCTGTCCACCAAGGAATGTGTAAAAATTGATAGTAAATGAGTGGCATATGACCAAATACTGAGCGACAAAATATGTATAGCGACTTTGCTGACTCGTTATGAATATATATTCAGGTCTGTCATCATATGGACACTTAGCTGAAACACGTATAGTAGGACTCTTTGGATAGTGGACAACAATATCTCATATCAAAAGACATGGGGTATATATAACATTTATAATTCATAAGAAAACACAACAGTGTGCGTTTTTGCCCTGGCATGTCCGGGTAGACAATGGTAGATGTGATACGAATGATCCTCAATCCCTGCCAAACAGTAGATCATTTTATTAAATCCATTTCCATCGTCAAATATATGAGTAAGTATTATTTCTCAACTTAGTCCTAATACATATATGTTATTATCATTTTCAGGAATTCAGGTCGTCGCACCCGCGTATCGTGGTTATTGCGTGAATGGATATATATACCCGTCATGGCTAGAGCACCTCCTTCGTAAGTCTAACATGATTTCTAAAATAATAGATGAAAAGCTAAAATATATTTTAATATATTCCTTGACCAGATAAAGTTCTAAGCTTGCGTTTGGCATGCATGCATTTAATATATTATATTTCTTTCTAATAATTTGATAGTAAAATCTTTTATTTTTATGTTACTCTTCCCTAATTTGTTTAACCCAGCATGGTGGCTTAGCGGTTAGAGTGTCTGCCTCATGCACGGGAGGTCCCGGGTTCGAACCCAGACCGGGTCATACCAAAGACTTTAAAAATGGTACCTTCTGCCTTCTAGCCAGGCGCTCGGCATTTATAGAATGGAGAAGGGAAAGTTAATCACACGAGTTACCAGAGGACTGGCCCCCTTCTGTAGCTATCGCTACATGTAGTAGACGTGTGGCCTAGGGCTAATGAATCGGAGATAGGCGCCGCCTTATGTGCCAACATTGGCACGGGAAGGACTTTAACTAACTTCCCTAATTTTAACTTAAAATGATAAGTGGCAACATAATTGAGAAGTTTTACTATATTTTTTTTGTTTAAATGTAGAAACAACGACCTACAGAAGGAGCTCAACAGGCTAGCGAAAACCATCCCGCATGACCGTTTCTACGATGTCGGTATCAAACTCGGCTTCGATTGGGTAGAACTGGACAACAGCCTCAGGTCCAAACATAACGGAGACGTCTACCAGGCCTTGCTTGAGATGCTGATGAAATGGGCGACGAGAGAAGAGAATGCTACCAAGGAGATAATAGAGCACATCCTCCGTTCCGGAGCTCCTGGTCCCATAGAGCCGCCGGCCGCGGCATCCCGATGTAGGTCAATCCAATAGAAGAGTTTCGATATATTTTATCAGTTGTATAATGATATATTTCAATTATTAAAAAAAGGCGTTTTAATTTTCAATGATTTTTAAAATTTATTTGTTGCCGTCATTATCTTTACTATGAACATTGCCATTCGAATTGAGCGTTTGTTTACCCGTTCCACAGTATTCAAACTCACATGATCACCGCGTCCTAAAAACTATTATTTGGGAACAATCGGACTGTTCGAGGGAGAATTAGAATCTTACTACTACTACTACTACTAATACTACTACTACTACTACTACTACTACTACTACTACTACTACTACTACTACTACTACTACTACTACTACTACTACTACTACTACAGTTACTACTACTACTACTACTACTACTACTACTACTACTACTATTACTACTACTACTACTACTACTACTACTACTACTACTACTACTACTACTACTACTACTACTACTACTACTACTTCTACTATACTACTGGGCAATTCCAAGCAAACATTGACATAACCACTGATTTTTCAAATTCGTTGTACCATAATAAATTTGGTATGAAATGAAAGCTAAAAGATTGAACTTTCCAGGATTGCATTTTGTTTAAAAAAAAATGTATTGTAAACTATTATTTTATTGTAATTATATAGCATAAATTAATTTTCAATTATTTTCACAAAACATTCTTGTAAATATTAAGCATAAAAGAACTGCGAAAAGGAGTTTTCATAAAATTTTCTTTCAGTGTTGATAGGATCATTGCTTCATTTTCGCTCTTCGTTCCGCTTCAGTGACTGTCTCATTTACAGTCATCAATATGTCACGGCGTTACACTAAAAACAGATATTTTTTAATATTTCTGGAAAAATATGAATGGGAATGAAATTATTTTTTGTTTCCTGTGTATTAGCCCATAGGGCTATAATATTGATGCTGAATAGCAGCATTATCTTTTACCACTTATTAATCTAATCAATATCAATTTGGTCACGGCGTTACGTTTTGTGTAACGCCGTGACGCTACCTCCTGGATCTCCATTGACATAATACAGTAGACATAATCAAATAATGTAAGATATTTTTTAGGTATGCTCCGGCATTGCTCATGCTATAATTATATTAATAGGGTCAGTTGATAATGTTTCCATCTCAAAGTTACCCGTGTCATATATGTGTAGGGGTTGTACGTCCGTCTGTCTGTATGTGCATCTGTACATCAGTATTCTTTTTTTTGCAATATCTCAAGAATCGTTGGATGGATTTCGTTCAAACTTTGTACAATCCATGCATTCAGAGGTACGGATTATTGGATATGATTTTGGTCCATGAGGTCAAAGGTCAAAGGTCAAAGGTCACATAGCTAATAAATATGCAAAAAATATATTATTCTCAAGATAGTTTGAGAATCCTTGAAGGATAACATGATAATAATACTGGTATGCGTCCAGTGAAGTATATGACCTGATTAGGGAATGGGGTCATGGGAGGTCAAATGTCAACGGGTCAAAATATATTTTTTTTTTTTTGGTTCTCACAAAATTAAGTTCCAGAATCAATGTTAGAAAGAGTACTGTAGGTAAAAGAACATTTTCTGAAAATGTTTGGGGCACAGGTCAAAGATCACTCGGATAATTACCAATTCAAACACAAAAATTTACTAACACTGAAATCATGTTACATGAAACAAATCACTTGCAAATATGCACTGTGCAGACAGAAAATTAAACATTTGTACGTTATTTTGAGAAACAAGGTCAAAGGTCAGATGTCAAAGGTCTCATATTTCATTGTTACATTTAGGTATGTATTTTAGTTTTAATATTTGATGGTTCCATGAACTAACTTCTGAAATAGATAAGAATTTCAGTTATGTCCTAAAACATTTTTTGATCAATAGAGGGCACTATGCTGAAAATTTGTGTCATGCGGACGATCATTTAATAGTATTTTGGTTATATCACCCATTCATCTAGTTCTTTATTGATTCTGGATCACTACAAAAAAATTATATCATATTATTCATCTCTTTAATATCTCCAATATAGCCTATATAACATGTACAATTCAGAGGTCACGGCGTTACAGTCACGGCGTTACAATGCACAAAAACATTCACGATATCATATTTACTATGAGCATTGGATTTGTTCTACATTTTTATTTGGATGTTCTAGCTTGATGTCTAGTACAAAGAATCAATGTGACAAAATTACAAAATTTTCCTGTAGTTCACAGAGTTTACTTAGTTTCTTACCATGTAAGAAACCCATGTCTTTTTGCCGTCACGGCGTTACGGCAGATATTGATATTCATAATTCATAATTTATTGGGAATTTTGGTTTTCTTTCCTATTGTAAATAATTGGTAGGATAGTGGTAACAGATGCATATCAAAAGTTGGTTCTGGATATTTAGATTTTATGAGTTATTTGTACTTTCATTGTGAGAAACACCCTCTGACCGTCACGGCGTTTGCTTGGAATTGCCCTACTACTACTTCTACTATAACTACTACTACTACATAATAGTATTACTACTATTGCTACTACTCCTACTACTACTACTACTACTACTACTACTACTACTACTACTACTACTACTACTACTACTACTACTACTACTACTAATAATAATGATGATATTAATACTGCTACCGCACTTACTCTACTATCTTCAATAATCAAAGTATTAGCTTTACTACTTGCACAACTCCCACTACCTCATTATTACAATCAGGTGCGTGACGTGGCCAATGGTTTATTGTTGCTTATTTTCTAGGTCAGCCAGCAATGACACAGGAAGATCTGACAAACTACCAAGTGCGATTAAAATCACATTACATCACTGAGTACACCGACATAAAAACATCTCCCTTGGACACGGATTCGCGCATGAAGCTGGATATGATCTACGTTAACCTCGAATTGCTGCATGAAGAAGGCAAAGCAAGCAATCCACTGAGATATGATGGTATCTTTGAGCTTTTCCAGTCTAGCGGAGGAAAGAAGAAAATTGCTTTTCTTGGGGAGGCCGGTGTCGGTAAGACGACTCTCCTCGCGAAGATAGCTTATGACTGGGCTACTGGAGAAGCCCTACAAGAGATAGATCTGCTGTTTCTGATTTCTCTCCGAGAAGCACAGAAGGCCCATTGTCTTAGCGAAGTAGTAAATGAGTCCGTATACGATCACGACGTTGCTGATATTCCAGTTGAAAGTGTTGACGCCTATATCGGAGTTAATCCGACCAAAACAGTTATCCTGTTCGACGGATTAGACGAATATGAAGGGAATGTTACAGAGAATAATTCCAGTGATGTTTTGGTGCAAATTATGAGGGGTGAAAAAATGAAGAATACGCCTCTCATTGTCACTACCCGACCATGGCGTGCCGATCAAATCACCAGTGTGGACAAGATCAACAAGCAGTATATACGTGTACGGGTAGAAGGCTTCAAGAAGGGAGGTTCAGCAACCTATGTTAGAAAGTTCTTCTATGAAGACTCATCTTCTGCAGAGAGTCTTCTTGAAACTATGGAGGACAATGAAGTAATTAGAGATCACCTGGCTCATATCCCCATCTTCTGCGCCATGCTGTGCCACGTTTGGAAGGATGAGTTGAGAAGAGATGCTCTCCGCAAGCTCCAAACGTTTCCTCAAATTTTTGAGGAAATGGTTCAATCTATGAGTGAACACTATCACAGCAAAAGCGTAGAAGCTGGTAGTGACGAGACCCTGAAGGAATGTCTACAGAGATGCAAACAGGTCTACAAGAAGATAGGCAAACTGGCATACGACGGATTGCTTACGAAGTATCTACTCTGTCGGGAAGAAGAATTCGATTGGTGCTCGGGTGCCGTCGACGCAGCCTGTGAGATAGGAGTCCTATCGAAGAAGAAGAGATTAGCATCAAAGGATGAGAGGAAGGAAGGAAAGGAACATGTCAGCGAGGCGCGGTTTCCTCATAAACTCATGCAGGAGTACATGGCCGGTTTGTACTTCGCCTCTCTCTACGAGTCAGACCTTCAAGAGTTCCAGACGGTCCTGACACGAGTGATGGAAAACTACAATGAGTTTGAGTACCTGCTGTCATTTGCAGCAGCATGTGGCGGAGATACTGGGCGGGCAGTGATAGAAGCTCTCTGCAAGAATGTGAATGATGAAGAATTCATAATGGGAGTGGCATATGACTGTCACAATGAAACAGCGATCGCTCCTATAGTGGACGACTTCCGACAGCAAAGTGAAATTTTCATTCCGAGGGGGTATTCTGGCATGCATTTTATGTATGTCATGGCTGTGAGCATCAATAAGGTAAGGCATTTTAAAGTCAAACTTGTAGGGGTAGTTTAGTTTTGGTAGAGAGGGCGCTGCACATCACACTTGTTTTGTGAGGTAATGAAAAACTGAGTGTCGAATTTGGGAGGACATGCAACTTTAATGGCAGAATAAACTTTATTTGGTCAAAATCGGCCCAGAAACGGCTGAAATATTAATAAATATATCTGAACTAATAATTATTTGGGGCCCAAATAATTATATTACAGACATACACAGACATACACATATGCCGTGATATACAAATACGTTTTCCTGCATACAGAACATCACCATGACCACGCAAATTACACAAATACATTTTCAAAAACACACGAACACACACACTTTTTTCATGTTTGTATTTTTCCAAATGAAAATACATACACATAACACACGCACACACACACACACACACACACACACACACGCATACACACACACACACACACATACCAATATGCAGAAATACTAGCCTACACAATGACAATCACGAACATAGAAACATGTTTAAAAATATATATACTCTGAACATACCCGCACGTACACACACACACGCACACACACACGTACACACACACACATACGCACGCACATAAACACACACACACACAGACACACGCACACACACACACAAGCAAACAAATACACACAAACATGGCACATACATTC
The DNA here is from genome assembly GCA_037951105.1 of Echinarachnius parma. Taxonomy (NCBI): domain Eukaryota; kingdom Metazoa; phylum Echinodermata; class Echinoidea; order Clypeasteroida; family Echinarachniidae; genus Echinarachnius; species Echinarachnius parma. The sequence goes on from JBAMJV010000630.1 coordinate 11,703, forward strand.
TCACACACGCACACACACAGGTACGAACATACACACTCATACAAAGCACACACATACAAACATACGCACAGACAAACTCACACGCACATACACCAAATATATATCCACATATACGTACAGTACAAAACATGTCACCCAGACACACGTTAACACACACATACCTACTCAAACACAAACACACACACACACACACACACACACACACACACTCTCTCTCTCTCTCTCTCCCTCTCTCTCTCTCTCAAACACACACACACACGCACACTCACATGCAGTCAGACCGACAAACTATCAAAGAGTCATTTACATATTTAGTCATAACTATTTGATATAATTATCGGCTACGCAAAATCAAAATTGCCTATAAATGTCACCCACGCATGTGCGCACACATACATACATACACAAACACACACACACACACACACACACATATACACATACGCGTACGCACATGACACACACCCATCTAACTCTAAATCTAAATTTACACACACAAGCGTATATCATTACTTGCTTGATCAAATTAAAAGATAAACATAATTAAATGTTTGATTGGTCTGGCCAGAGATGGAAAGGGGGGGGGGGGGGGGGGCATGATTATAGCAGGCTCTAAATACAAATGTTAAAACTTTAATTTTAGACTGGCGTAGCCACGGAGTAAGAAGAAGGAGGGGGGGGGGGCTTGATTAAACAAAATACAAATGATTATAGCAGGCTCTAAATAAAAATCAAAAACTGTAACTTTGATTGGCGTAGCCACAGAAGAAAGTGGGTTGTTTGATACAGGATCTGTATTAACATAGACGTATAGTTGTAAAGTTGCATAGTAAGGTTAAGGGGAAATAATTGGGTTAATTAAGTAGTTTATGCAGGTCGTATATAGGGTGGGGAGTGGGGGGGGGGGGGGGGGGTATTGACTTTCTCTCTTTCCGTGGCTACGCCAATCTGAAATTATAGTATTATAACAAGTCCGATTTAATTTTCGGATTAACGAACCCTATTTTATTTTCCTACTAACGAACTTTCGGAATAACGAACCCGATTTCACTTTAGGAATAGCGAACCTTCGGAATAACGAACCCTCGGAATAACGAACCTTCGGAATAACGAACCTTCGGAATAACGAATCTTTGGAATAACGAAACGTCGGATTAACGAACCTTCGGAATAACCGAACCTTCGGAATTACGAGCTGTAACCGGTCACAGCAGCTGACTGCACGTTACAGGGTGAATGGGGAATTATACTGCAATGGGAATTACTACATGCAAAGTACCCTGCAGCACTATACGCGGTTCGGATATTTTGCTAAGAAGGGCGAACAGTTAGACAAATCACAGTGCGCTATACAGTATAATACATCTGAACGCGTCTTGAGAGTTACATTTTTGAAAGAAAAAAAAACTTTCAAATCGTTTGCAGTCGAGCACATATTTTGCATCAAAATACACTGTAATGTAATAAAATTCAATGACGCATTCTTAGACATTTATTGTATGGTTTTAATGTTTGGATCATAGTTTAGTTCACCATAGTGAATATTGACCAATACTCAACTACCCCTTAAAAGGGATGTAGTAACTTTGTTGGTTACAGCTCGTTATTCCGAAGATTCGTTATTCCAAAGGTTCGGTTTTTCCGAAGGTTCGTTATCCCGAAGGTTCGTTATTCCGTAGGTTCGTTATTCCGAAGGTTCGTTATTCCGAGGGTTCGTTATTCCGAAGGTTCGCTATTCCTAAAATGCCAATCCGAAATAACAGTTTGTTTGTATTTTGTTTAATCAAACCTCCTCCCCCCCCCCTCATTCTCTTACCATGTGGCTACGCCAGCCTAAATTAAAGTGTTTTTTTTAAATTTAATTTAGAGCCTGCATTAAGCATGCCCCTCCCCCCTCCCCCCCCCCCCCCCCATCGCTCCCTCCCTCGGTCAGACCAATCAAACATTTTATTTTTTTCTTTTTATTTGATTAAGCAAGCCCCCCCCCCCCCCCCCATCCCCTACCCCACATGGCTACGAAATTATAGTTCTGTTTTCTCTTAATTTAATACAAAGCCTGTAATTGAGGAAGCCCCCCCCCCCCCTCCCTTCCTTCCCGTGGCTACACCATTCTGAAATCACTGTTTTATAACAATCCCGATTTCATTTTCGGAAAAGTAAATCGGAAAAGTTAATAGTGTGGATTAAGCTTTTCATTTTAAGGTGCGTGATATTTTCACTACAATAATGAGGCGTTGTAGCTAACAAGTAAACAATATCAAAATCTAACTGATTTTGGTCCATTCAAAATGTTGCCTTATTTTAGACTCACCCATGGTACCCTTACGATTTGAGACAGTTTGAACAAAGAAAAACTAATCCGACACAGCCAAATCTATAGCAAAGTTGGTAAATAGTACATCAGCCTGTTACACATTTCCTCGGCTTATGCCGAAAGGGTGGGTAGCGCCGCGTCGCGTCGCGTTGACTGGAACGCGACCAATCGTCCAAAGCCCCCCCCCCCCCCCAGTTTTGCCGAAATGCTGCGTTGGGGGCGTCGCGTCGCGTCGCGTTGACTGAACGCGAACATTCGTCGAAAGCCCTCCCGGTTTTGCCGAAAGTGTGCGTTGGAAGCACTGATTTCCCATTGACAAAAAAAATCATGCGATTAGGCATATCTCAGCCAATTCTTAACATATTTAATTGATTTTGGGTATTTGGACATTATTCTGTATGCTCTTTCGGTAAATGAAGTTCAAATTTGAAAATAAAAAAAAGATTTGTGTGACGTCATATCTTGTGTACTCAATTTGCTCAAGAGTAACCATCGAAGCCTTGGAATAGTTCACCTTCGGATTGCATTAATTTTTGTGTAATCGAAACTTTGAAATGACACATACCTGAATGATGGTGGTCAGACCAGTGGCGTACCCAGGATTTTTTCAGGGGGGGGGGGGGGGGGTGGTCGTATACATTTGTTGAAGCCGAGACCAAGTAGCCTACATTTACAATTTTCGAGGGCTTAAATGTGGTCTCGAGACCAGCTACAAATTGTAAAGAAGGGGTTCAAACCCCCCAAAACAGTCATTATTTGGTCAAAGGGGGGGGGGGGTGGGGTGTGAACCCCCTCCCCCCCCCCCAAATCCCCTCCCCTGGGTACGCCTATGGATCAGACTCAAATTAATTAACTCCGAAGGTAAACTATTCCAAGTCTTGTAGAAAATTTCAGTTCAGTTCAGTTCAGTTTATTTTGCCAAAGCAATAAAATACATACATGGTAAAAAGCAGTAATACAAATATCACATAATTACAATTACTTAACATAGGAAAACACCATTAGGTTACACAGTAGTTAGGGGACTACCTCTCCTCAGCGCTGGCGAGCGGTCTGGGTTTTCCACTGTCAATCTAGTTCAGATTGGACCTTGGGAATTTATTTGATCCCTGTTCGCTCTTATCACTAGCCTCTAGGCGCTGATGTGTCAATTTACTGGCAGGCAAGAGGAGGAAGTGAGGAGAAGAGAGGAGGTATGTCAAGGTCGTTGGCCAGTGGACCCGAGCTAGACCAGAAGTGTTATAGTGTTAGTCTTAGTAATTAAACTCAGTAAAAGTATACTGTAGGTTATAACATTGGTTGTGTGAGTATTATATAAGGTTTGCGAGATGTGTGTATAAAAGAGACTGGGAGAGAGAATTCTCATTCTGGGGAAAACATTGCTAAAATCTTTCACTGCACATTTACCAGAATGATTGTTTAATAAATGCTACTCCCTTGGTTAAGTTTTTGGCCTCAAAAGAGACTGGTGTTTTACTTTTAGAATTAATTTAGTTTAGTGTCCACTACAGTCTACAGGCAGGATAACTGCTACAGACAACTTAAATAGACATGCTGTCTGAATGTTTATAGGTCATAATAAGAATGAAGAGTTCTGCAAACATAGACTAGTGGTCATACAGTGAACTGCAGCCCAGAGAAGATTATCTCTATGATAGCACTAGGCCTGGGGGGAGAGGCAGTTAAAACAGCATGGGATTGTTGCCTGGAGAGATAAAAGTGTCAACATCAGAAAAAAATGTGACCAGTTGATTTCCACCGAGGTGGAACTCACGCTAACAGGGCAAACACGTCATGCAAACAAAAACACAGAATAAATGTACAAAACATGAATACAAAATGGTTAAAAACACAAGGAAATTGCTTAGGCTGGTAGCAGCCAGAAAGGAGGTAGTCCTTATATGCGGCTGACCAAAATAGTCATATATAAAAAGCCTTATGATTTAATTTAAGCTAGAATAACAAGTAAAACAAAAACAAATACATGTACAATATAATAATGAATTTAACAACCATTGAAATCTTTAGTTAGCATCAATATTGGTCCATCAAATATGTTTTGTATTTATATTTAAAAGTGTTGACAAACTTCAATTCACGTTTTCACGTGGCATAGTACTCCATAAGCAAGGTCCATTATATATAGCTGTACGTTTATATGAGGTTTTATGTACAAGAGGCAAGTGAAAATTATCTGCATTTCTAGTACTATAATGGTGTATATTACAATTTAGAATAAACAACTTTAAAAGTAATTTGGGAAGGATCTGTAAATAGCACTGGAACATAAAATTGCACATTGATAATTATACATATCGATAAAATTCAATATTTTCATTTCTTTAAAAAGTGGGTGTGTATGGGCAAGATAAGAAGTATGGCAAATAATACGAATTGCACGTTTTTGCAATAAAATTACTTTCATAACATGAATTTCATATGCATTCCCCCATGCAAGTATTCCATAATACAAAAACGGTAATATCAAACTATTATAAATCATCTTTAATATACATTTAGGAAATGATTTCAATTTATAGATAACACCAATATTTTTCGATAACACATTAGAAACAGCATTTATATGATCAGTCCATTTTAATTTATTATCAATAATTATAACAAGAAATTTTAGTGAAGAGACCTGTTTAATTTCTGTATTACACAAACGAATAAATTAATAGAATTAGTGTCACATTTTTCATTAGTAAAAATCATATAATGTGTCTTACTTATATTAATTGACAATTTATTTACAGAAAACCATGTGTTTATTAACTTAATTTCTCGGTTAAACATATCTTGAAGTGATTGAATATTTGGATGGGATAAAAAAAATACTTGTATCATCGGCAAATAAAATTGATTTTAAAATTTTCGACACACAAGGAAGATCATTAATATATTTGTTAATAATATCCCATGTTTTCTTCATATTTCCCATAGAGTTTTCAAAACTTTTCTTAAAATATTTCCTTTTTTCAATCTTAATCATATTATTCAATTTATTACGAATTTTTCTATATGCTTCTTTTCTATAATCATTTGAATTTGTAATATACAATTTATATAATCTACATTTTTTCTTACTCAATTTTATAATTTCATTTGTAATCCAAGGTTTATTTTTACGCTTATATTTCATACGAACTAATTTCACAGGGAAACACAAATTATATAATTTCATGAATCTAAATGCAAAGCTATTATAACTACTATTCACATCACTAGATAAATACCATTTTGTTGAGTACAACAATTGCAAAAACATTTTAATATTATTTTCATTTATATCGCGTTTATAAAAGTCAGTTTCAGGGATACTTTTGTGAATATCAGTATCACAAATACAAAATACCGGGAAGTGATCACTAATGTCAGTTAATAATATTCCAGAGTAAATATGGCAAGAGTCATTTGTAATAATATTATCTAATAACGAAGAAGACCTGTCAGTAACACGAGCTGGTTCATTTATCAAAGGAATCATAGAATGTAACATTAAAATGGATACAAAATCGTTAACAGATTGCACCTTCCCAACATTTAATAAATCAATATTAAAATCACCCATTAAATAGAATAATTTCTTTTCCACATTTACAATATTAGAAACATTATCGAGAGATATTAAAAAATTATCCACTGGTTGGCCGGGTGCCCTATACATAACATATATTAAAATTGTTGAATTAAAATGTTCAATTTCAATACAAATACTTTCTAAAAATGATTCATTAATATCCAAATCAGTGCGGCGTTTAAAATTAATGTCCTTACGAATAAAAATACCAACGCCTCCTCCACGTCCAAGTCTTCTATTATTTCTCACAAATTCATAATTGTCTAAATTGCACAGAGAATATTGCGAATTTTCATCCCTTAGACATGTTTCTGAAACACCAATGATTGAAGCTTGCATACGTAATGACATCATAAGTACAGACAATGCATCAAAATTATGTTGGAGACTTCTACAATTAATATTGATAAATGATAATTTGTTATTGACATCATTATCAGGCAATTTCTGTGATACAAATGTATTGAACTCATCTGGTGTATAATGTGACTGAGTGAAGTTATTAGTACTTTGGGGATCTGATGGTGACAGAAATTCTCTTAAAGGGACTTAGTAACATTGTCCAAATCCTCAAAATAAAATTGTAATTCTAGCGGTTCCTTTATACCTTGTTGTATTCGTATTAACAATAAAATCATGGGACAGCTTTCGGTTTTTCAAATTTCCCTTTCATTACAAAGATATGTATGATTGAAGTATTTAGATAAGAAAATCTCCGGGCGAGATTTTCATCCCTGTACAAAGTGAATGCAGTGAGTTGGTGAATATCACCCAATATCACTTTGCATTTTCGCTCATTACTTGGCCATACATTGTCCATTTGACCTGAAATTTTCACATAATACCCTGAGGACATATGAGATAACAACAGTATACATTGCATCAACCATTCATCAGTTTTTGCACATCTCAACAAAGTTACTAGATCCCTTTAAGGTTGATACAGATACATGTTTTTCATTGAGACATTGTACAAATCGAGCACGACAAGACATTACAAAAAAACACACAAATCAAATGAATATGAATTATATACTTAAAACAAAGTGATAAAAAACAAAAGAATTATGTACAAAATGTATAAACGAACTTTAATGGATAAAACGTAAAAAGGTATTGCATGTCTAGAGAATATAATAAATGAGAGTCGTATACAGCCTAGCTTTCGATCCTAGCAGAATCTTCGTCAGGGCACAAATGACAGTTACTACAGAAAAAACACAGAATATATACCAACATAAACACATGTGTGGAAGGGGGGCTGGAAAGAGGAAAGGAGGCGGAGACACAAAACAATGAAAGCAACTGTGAGTGGGTGAGTGTCAGGACTGCTTGACCAATCAGGGCAAACAGGCATGGGAGGGTCCTTAAGTGGCTGCAGTCAAAGAAAATGTGATGAGAGTGTAAGGCTTAGAGAAGAATAGAGGTAGGGAGGATCAAAGAAATAAATCAAGAAATGGAAAGAGACATGTGAACAAAAGACAGTTGATGAGGTGTGGGAGTGCCCTGGGGCACTCAGAGGGGAGGAACAATTGAGGGGATTATGAGTGTAGGGGATGGGAGCGAGAGGATTATGACAAAGAAAGTGAAGTGTGTTGCAGGATCGGATGAATAGGATAGGAGAGAGTGAAAAGGATGAGGACCCAGTAGGTGATGATATGTGGGGAAGCAACATAGACAAATCAATGGGACAGGGAGTGTAAAAGAGATAGTGAACAAAAGGAAGCCTAAATAGGTAGGTAACCAGAGGGAAGGTGGAGAGACAAATGAGGGTGGAACAATATGATCAAAATAGAGGTGGTACTATGCATGATGAGAATGTGGATGTATATGAATAAGACCATGTCTATGGAAAGTGTACCTATAGAGAGAAATTAAATGCAAAAAGTATAACATATTAATAAACTGACATGATTCTGTGTATGAATGGTGACAGTGTATATAATGTAATCTCAAAGGAAACTAAAATGAATATATGGGGAAAATTAAATGGGAAATAAGAATATGAATAGTATGTGGAACAAAGTAAAGTATCGATATGGGGGTGAAAACAAACAAATGGTGGTGCAGACGATGAAGGGGAGAGATGCAAAGGTTAATCACTGCCTTCTTGGATGTTGAGACCACGGGGATGAATGGTGCAGAGACGTCTTATCCAATACTTCTCTCTGCTGGAGCGGAGTGTGTCCGGGCGGTTACCTAGAGATTCTATTCCCTGTATAATCATGTCAGAAATGGAGTGATTAGGTAGGTTGAAGTGGTTGCCGACTGGGGCGTCATGTTTGGAGGTGTGGATGGTGGATCTGTGTCCGTAAAAACGTCTCTTGAGGGTGTTCCTGGTTTCGCCTACGTACTGCATGCCACAGACTCGGCACGTGATAAGATATACAACATTAGTGGTGGTGCATGTGATATGGCCCTTGGTATGGTGAGAGATGTTGTTGGAGTGGCTGGTGAAGGTATCATCCTGATGGATATGTACCTGACACACAATGCATCTGTCGGCGGTGCACTTAAAGGTGCCTTGCTGTACGGGAGAGGGGTTGTTATTGGGGGTGGGAAGTTCAGCTCGAACAATGTGGTCCTTGAGGTTGCGAGGGCGTCTGTAGGCTAGGATGGGGGCATCGGGGACAGCCTGTTGGAGGCGATCAGAAGTGTGAAGAATGTGGTGATTGTTAGTCAATATGCGACGGAGGGGAGGTAAGTTGGGATGAAAGGTGGTCACTAGGGGTGTGACAACAGTGGTGCTCTGGTTGGGAGTCTTCTTCTTCAGAACCTCGGATCTGATAATATAATAAATGGTAGCAGATGTATTTAAAATGCAATAAATACATTACTGTATACTTTTAAAATAAGGTATACATATTATTGCGAATTATTTGCATTGATGGCAAGAAGAAAGAAGTTATGCTTCAATGTCAATGTTTGTGTTCGTATGTTGTCAAGTTCGTTCTTGTCATGGATCTGTTTCCGGACACTCTTACCGTGTGATGCCTTCACCGAGACGATGATCCGTCCGTCCATCGACCAGGCTGCCTCTACCTTACTGTTCTCTTTCTTGCTGGCGATGAAGGCATCATGTAAGAGAGTGCGATTGGCATCAGTCAGATCCTCGCAGATGCTTATTAAATGTGTATTTTGATAACAAAATTAGGCCTAATTTATAAGTTTTATATACTTTCAGGTACACAATCGAACACACATGCCTCGCGCGCAACTGAGCTTCATTATACAACGCAAGGCGGTTGTACAAACCAATTTCCTAGAATGCGCGGAACGCGGTAAACTAAATAGAGCGTGGGAATCGGACATCATAACATTTTACAAACGCAATAATAATGCTTCATAATTATATCGACTACAGTACATCCGAAGCACGCACGCCTTACGCATCGGTTCAATCAATCAACCATGCGCTATAAAATCCCATCTTCTGGAAAAGTCGGTCTCTCATAGGATAACACGTGTTTCGTCGCGGTGGCGAAACGAAAACTCAGAGATTGAAATGGCGCAATTTACGTTCGCGTCTTTGATGTACACATCATTGTATGCATATATATACTCTAAACGCGTACATTCGGAATAAGTCCCCCCCCCCCCCCCCCCCCCGTATGTGCCATTTGGTAGCGTTATCTGAGCTGACGCGCCTTAACGCTACCAACACACCCTTTCGGCAAAACCGGGGGGGGGGCTTTGGACGAATGGTCGCGTTCCATTCAACGCGACGCGACGCGACGCGACGCTACCCACCCTTTCGGCATAAGCCCATTTCCTCCTACCCTGCTCTACTATGGAAATATAATCATATTTCCAAGTATTACCCGATTTAGTCCTTCCATCTACGTGAATTAAACTCATTTTCAACTTAGAATTGCAAACGCCAATGGGTATACTGTCTATTAACGCCTACATGTTACAATATAATCTTTTTAAAATGTGCTGCACATATTACGGTTAGGTCATGAGATAGAAAGCAAAATTACAATGCGAATGCTCAATTTGATATTATAACATTGGGGCTATAAGTGGAAGACATCTCTCATCTCCAAAATTAGGAGAAATAATATAGCACATCTCAACTCCAGCGATCTACGCTTATAAATTGTGCAGTACAACACTAAAGTGGCAAGTGTGTGACAACGTCCGTGAACAACTAACTGTGTAAGCATTTTTTAATGTGATTAACTGTAACTAGCAGATTATGCGTGGGATAACTCTAAACTGGCATATCCATGCAGCACGTTGTATTACAATTTGATATCTGTATTTGTAATGTGTAGTCATTATAAGTTTAATTATTATAAGATGGAGGCATGCGGTCAATTACGGCCATTAATAATGGCACTCTTTATAACACATATCTGTTGTTATATTTCAAAAAGAAGGATGACAACCCCGGGGCTATCACAGCGCCTGTCAGTGACGACCATGACACATCCTACCGCGCTGGTATCGGCCTTATCTCACTTCCCAAGCTCCGGGAGATGACAGTAACTGTTAGACGTGAAGAAAATTCGGGTTTAGACGATGCGTTCTGGGAAGGAATGGCAGTAGGAGCATCACAGTCACAGGTGATGTATGATGATTATTACTTGTGTGTATTAGTTTTATGTTTTCATTAAAATTAACGCGTATATATTATATCATTGCATTCAATAATTGCACATTGCATGGTATGTTGAGTGTCAACATGTTCTATGCTACAGCGAGTGTAAGCAATTTATGAAAGGGACAGTTGAGATTTGGTATTGAAGGTGCTACACAAACTATTTTTGTGAGATAATGACAAACTGAGTGTAACCTTTGCTGGGCATACAATTTTAAAGACGGAATAAACATTATTCGACAAAATCGGTTTAGAGACGGCTAAAATTTCCTTGAATATAACCATTTGTAATTAGTGTAGAGCCCCACGATAATTCAATAATTTTGATCCAGACGTTGAAAAAAAAGCTGACACTTTTACAAAATTTACAAAAGATGCATTTTAAATATTTGTTGATGATATCTCTATCTAATCATTATTTCAACAATGGTTCAAACCAATGAGTTTTTAGAGACCGTTTTATTCAGTTTCAATGACTCTTTTTTCATGATAGCAGAAGTTTTACTTAGTTGTAAATCTTTCAAACATGGGGGTGTTATAACTATTTGTAATGTAATGGTGCATGTTTTGGTTACTAAAATTCAGTTTGACCAAAACTGTACTCTGCTACTCAGGTAAATAGTAGCGCAATTAACCGTTATTATCATCAGTATTATTAAAGGGGACCACCAGGCAAATAACAACACATACTTATATGTTTTGGTACCGTTTTGTGATATAAAATAGATACTCAACATTTTGCAAAGGGTTGTGTAATTCATAAACAAAGCAATTGATTTTCACCACTTACGGAACCACTACTATTTCCTGGTTCCATACGGGCCAACATTTGCGAGTGCGCCGATGCTATTCACGCGTACATCGGCGATTCGTTCGCTCTGCACACATTCGCACACTCTGCACACGTTCGCTCTGCACGCAGTCTTTGCAATTCAGACCGTATGAACGCATGCTTTAGAATGGTGATGCGTTTTTAAATTATATATTTTTTTTCTGGAAACATATTTTTGTGAACTAATTGATGGAATAGAATACTATATAAAGATGTTACCTTTCATTTATAAGAATATTATTTTTGGGTGGTGGTACCCTTTAATGTGTTTCTCTTATGCCCGGATCTTGTGTATTCTTTATACACTTTCTATATTTCTTTGTTTGAACACTCCATATGTTTGCAAATAGCAATTAAATATATTTAATCATTATATCATTGCCATAATTGTTGTGCGAATCATGGAATTGTATTTTAAATAATTAACAAGTACATTAGTTCGTATGATGTTCCTTAACCTACAACTTTATTTGTCTTGAAACTCAACTAAATTAGTTCGTATTACTCACTGCATTTTATCCTTATCCCTGGATGGTCTGTTGTAATATTTTGATCAACATTTAAGCCATTTGGCGACCTTTTAATCGATGGTTTTGAAAGGGTCGCGGCACCGGTAGCAAATCGAAATAGCGGGACTTCACGAGCAGCTAGCTATGCCGTTAGCTACCGGTGACTTGAACGTGGAGAGAGTACCGTACTCCTGCCGTACCGGTTACATCCATAAATGAAACGATGTATGGTGGCTCTAAATATTGAAATAAAAAATCACGATCATACGGCCACTCGCTTGATCAATTGATTACGTTTAAGATGTATAGCCACCATACTTGCGGACATAACCGGTACGGCGCGCACAGCATGAGTACGGTACTCTCTCCACGTTCAAGTCACCAGTAGCTAACGGCATAGCTAGCTGCTCGTGAAGTCCCGCTATTTTGATTTGCGACCGCGAAGCCGGTGCCGCGACGCTTTGAAAACCATCGATTAAAAGGTCTCCAAATGGCTTAAATGTTGACCAAAATATTACAACAGACCATCGAGGGATAAGGACAAAGTGCAGTGAGTAATACGAACTAATTTAGTTGAGTTTCAAGACAAATAAAGTGTTTCAATAGTCAATACGCGTCTGATTTCAACAAAACTTACACATTCTTTGCATTGACCAATGTTAAAATATTTACCTACCCTGATCAGAAATATTCGGCCACTGTCGAACATCATCTTCCCATGTGTCCATGATTGAAATATTATCAGATAAAACGCATGAAATTGGAAGTTAAAAATTTGTTAAAATTGTCACTTGTTGTACTGCTGTTGTATTGCGGTGTACGGCGATCAGCTGATTGTCAGTGTTAAATACCCCGCGGGGACACCGCAGCGATGGCGGCGGCGATAGAGGGCCAATTACATGATTTGGCCGTCGCATTCGTGTATAGGTTTCCCCATCGGTTTTCAAACAATCGTCGTTCAGTGAATATTGTTAACTTCAATTTCGTCCGAAAAGTCTTTCGCTGGTCATATGTAATGTTCAGATTCGTCATTGCGCACACAATTTCGTTCTTTCGCAATCTTATTCGTCATTGTACCCATCATTTTAGTTAAAACGTTCAATATCGTGCGGTCGCTACTGCCGGAGTTTAAAGTGATGTTCAATTTAGTCATTGTGCATTCAATTTCGTTACTTCCCATTCAAATTCGTCTAACAACATGGAAATCTGTATTTGATACTATGTTTCATCTTCCTTTTTATGATTATCCTTTGTAATTTTGAACCCGATATGTTTTGTGTCCCGGAAATTCACACAATTTTAGTATATCGTCTATATTGAACGGTTTGTGTATTTGGAATAACATTGCGTATTATGTTAATGTGTCTCCAAACACAAATTTATTGTATGAATCAATCAATTAAAGGGTTAGTTGAGCTTTGGTAAAAAGGGGGCTACATAAAATAATGTTTATTTTATCATTTTCAATCAAAATTATTTTTTGTGACATGATGAAAAAATGAGTGTCAAATACGAAAGGTCATGCAGTTTTAATGACAGAATAACTTTTATTTGATCAAAATCTTTTCAGAAATGGCTGAAATATCAATAAACATAACCATTTGTAATAAAATTGGGGCCCCACAATTATAAGAAAACTTTGATCAGCCGTTGAAAAGTAAATATAAAATGCTTCCTCTTTTCAAAACTTAACAAAATAGGTTTTTATATAGTTGTTCATTATCTCTCTATCTAATCACTATATCAACAAAACATCACATGCACAATATTTTATTTAAAATGGTTGACTCCGATGAGTGTCTAGAGAGCTTTTTGATTGATAACAGGCTTTTTACTTAGTCATTTGTAATGTTTTATTCCTTTCGATTTATAATTTTTAGTTTGTAATGTAATGGTGGGGGTTTTGCTTACTAAAATTCAGTTAGACCAAAACTGTACTATCTTTTATACTAGAACTCAACTATCCCTTTAATCAGACTTGTGGTCAATTATCGTGTTTTTAATTGCAATATCGAAATTAATTGTTTTGTTATTAGTTGATGGTTTATTAAACAGTTATTATTGAGGTTATTCAATTTGGAATTAATTTTATGAGCTACAATAGGAAAATACATCTATGGACAAGGGCAACCACAATTCAGTTTCAGTTTCAGTTTAGTTTATTTAATTTCCAAACAAAATTTAAATACATAGCATAGTACAAAAAATACAAGGTTTACATGTGTGAAATAAATTGAAATAGCTGTACAATGAAAACTACAATCATATAATTATGGTAAATAATATATTTGGAAATGGAGGGATCCAGTAAAAAGCAATGCTTGTAGATTGTGGACCCCTCGGGTAATAATAAAGCAATTAAATCATAATTCATAATACAATCAAATTATACTTTAAAACGTATTTTGTTTGTAATTAACAATAAATTGTACATTTGAGTTGAAAATTGCTTCCAGTAAAGATTACTAAAAACAAATAAAGATGTGGGCCGACAGAGACTTCGACGAGCAGAACAAAACAATACGACACAACACAACACAACGTGCATAGCACAAGAGTGAATGAAAAGATGTGAAAGTAACATGTATAGAGGTAACATGAAGAGAAAGGATAGTTGGATATGGATAGACAGAACTGTTCACGCATACGAGTATAAGTGATATAATAGCGCTCAATACAAAAAAAATCAAAGAATATGGAAGGCAAGTTTTTAGTGAACAATAACACAAGCATATAAATGATGACCTTTTATTGACTAACTAGGAGTTTTATAAGATTGTAATAATAATCATTTAATCCTTTTCTTAAACAAATTAAATGAAGTTGCATTTTTAATATAATCACTGAGAGTATTCCAAAATTTGGGACCAGTATAAATAAATGTATTTTGAGCTAACAACGTTCTTAATAAGGGCAAATGGAATTCTCCCGAATGTCGTGTTGGGTACTTATGAACTAATTGATTTTTTAAAAACATTTCATCAAAAATTGCGGCTAAAGTATTGTTATTATAATTATACATAAACTGACCGAGTTGAAATAAATATAAGTCCTTCATTTTTAATATATTATTATCTAAAAATAGCGAGTCTGTGTGAGAGCGTGGGGCCATATTAAAAATAATACGCAGTGCTTTCTTTTGCAATAATAACAATTTATCTAATAACGTAACGTGGGTGTTAACCCAAGTCAAAATACCATAATTTAAGTATGGTAATATCAAAGATGAATACAACATAAGTAAGGATGCTAAGGGGAGGTTAAATTCTAATCTATTAATAATACCAATATTGCGAGAAATAACTTTACAAATATTATTTATATGAAATTTCCATGAAAGTTGATTATCTACAGTAACCCCTAAAAATGTAATGTTAGAAACTTTTTCCAATACAAAATCTTCAAAAACAATATCTATGGGTAAGGAATGTATAGACTTACTAAAAAGCATATATTTAGTTTTCTGCAAATTTAATGATAATTTATTCGCTCTAATCCACTTTAATACCTTAGCTAATTCAACATTGATTGTTTCTGCAAGAGTGTGTGGATTATCGTGAGAAAAAAATAAGTTAGTGTCATCGGCAAAAAGAACAAACGATAAAACATCAGATGACCTACTAAAATCATTAATATATAAAATAAATAAGAGTGGGCCTAAGATGCTTCCTTGTGGGACGCCACAAGATATATTACGTAATTCTGAACTATGATTATTTACAAATACATATTGCTGTCTATTTGAAAGGTAATTCCTGAACCACTCCAAGGCCTTACCACGCACACCGTAATGGGAAAGTTTATAAAGTAAAATATCATGGTTAACCCGTTTACTACGACTATATAAGCACCATTTCCTACCCTGAAAACGAGATTCTTTTCACTGTGCGAGAAACCGAAGCCCCCAACAAAAGCCCAGCGGTCTGCATGTGGCCGCGTGTGCGAGCCAAGACCGAATTAGCGAACGCACTATTCATCAGTGCATGCAGCTGGTGACGTCTTTCGCGCATGCGCAATTCATTCCTTGTTTTGACATCAGCATGAACAGAGGCAAATTATACGGAGCTCTCTCCGCTCCCCACGCCACGCAGCCACTGAGTAGCCTGGCCTCGATCGCAGCGGATTGCCCGCCCGCGCTGTCCGGCCTGGTGGCTGTGTGGCGCTGGCTGCTCGGCATGCACAGCTAGCTACTGCCTGTCAAATCAGCATGGCAGATGTGTATCGAAAGGCTTTCCGTTTGTTTCTGAAATGATTACAGAGACATGTCGTTACCTAACATTCTCTCCACCTCGAATAAAACAAAACAAACAACAATCACACAATAACTGAACCGCTAAAACGGCCTCAAAACTAATATAAGATACAGTTAGTATTGAGTAGATCCAAAATGATTACCATTACGAATTGATGACTATATCCTTCTAGCCTTTTTTTCAGGTACATTTTGTATCGGCGATATCCCGATCCGTGATACTAAAATACCTTTTTGCAGTGCTCCTATATTATGTGTGAGAGTGGTTTGTGTGTGTGGATGCAGATACGTTTGTTTCTGTTTATTTATTGGTAAACATAAATATCATATTTGCACTATTTTATATTCTTGCATCATTTCATCAATTTTCCTTGAAAATAAAACAATAAGGATAAATGTACAAACAGTTACATATTTTCAACGTGAATTCATAATTATTTTAAATCTAATTCATAATAATGTATCTTATATGTAAAGATAATTGTTTCAATATACGATGAACAAATACAATCGTAAATAAACTTGAGTAGAATCGTATAACATACATGTAGACTGAGTTATAGGCCTAATTTATTTTTTGTTTACTAATAATCTCAGCCTCTGCTTTAGCATTACAGTATTTTTGTTAGCAGTATACAAATGTTTTATGTCAGAGCGGTACATCGTGGCAGTTCGGTAAAAGAACAATCATAATTATAGCTACGATGTAAATCTGATCGTAAAATGAATGAATGGATGAATAACAAGATAGATGATATAATTATGGATATTTGTTTACAAATATAAAGTAATAAGATAATCAACTAATGAACGAACGAATGTATGAGTACACGAATTAATTAATTTTTTAAATAATACATGACTGTGTTCATTATAATTTGTGCGGGGCTCTGGGTGGGTTGACTATTTTAGGGAAAAGGTTTTTCGCAGTGAAAAATGGGTTTGACGGGCATTATGACTTCATAATTTATCACACAGGAATCTTACGAATTGATCTTCGAACTGTGTATTGTTCGCTCCATATAATGATAACATTATGATAATATATAGGGAACATATTTCTCAGATGCTGCGGTATTTTGTTGATGCCCCAAAATGCAAAACAAATATGTTCTATAAACCAATCTACATATCTATCTATCTATCTATCTATCTATCTATCTATCTATCTATCTATCTATCTATCTATCTATCTATCTACCTACCTACCTACCTACCTATCTATCTATATATACATAATCTATGAAAAATCTATGAAATATATATTATATAAAAAAGTCAATAAAATAAATTTGGACTCTATAATTCATTGGTAAAGTCTTTATTCAATTCAAAAAAGGATTAAATAGTTATTAATTAGTTTTGTATATATTATTTACGTATTGATATATTTACAAATAATTGTTTAACCTAATCTTTACTGGTGCCTACTGATGCGCTCCTTTGTGATACATTTTGAATGGATGGTGTGACGCGCGGTCTCTATTGTCAAAGATAAGAGAGGATCGAGATGTCATTTTTCAATAGACCGATAAGGCGTGGCCCACTTTGAGTGCGCATGTATTGTGCACAGGAAGTGCAAGTTCTAGTGTAGCCTAATTGTTCGCGTAAACCCTAGTGATGCTTTCCTTTGTGATTAAATATATGGATGGCCTGACGGTCTCCATTATAAAAGATAAAAGAAGTGAGAGTTGTTGTATTTCAATAGACCGTGGACGCATTGCGCACTTTCAGATTACGCGCGTATTGTTTATAGGAAATGAAAGTGTTCCGCAGAAATCAATACTCAAACAAATCAAACAAAACTCAAGCGATGATAATGTGTCATAAGCGTATATAAACACACACAATATATGTTTATAATCATGGCGAGTTTTTGTCAAGGCATATTAGAACGATTGAAATAAAATGAATATGTTTTGCTTGCAAAAGCATGTATTTAAAAAAGGACAGTATTCTTTTATATGTTTTAGTTCATCATCATTATCATCATTACCATCATCATCATCGATATCATTATCATCATCATCATCGTTATCATCATCATTATCATCATCGTCATCATTATCATAAATGTCATCATCTTCATCAGTATAATCATCGTTAATTTCATTCATCAGCATCATCGACACGATCATCATTATCATCAGTATCATCATCGTGAATTTCATTCTTATCATCATCATCTTCATCAGCATCATCGACACGATCATCATCATTTTCATCATTTTATCATTATCATCATCATCATCGTCATCATCATTATCAGCATCATTATCGTCATCATCAGTATCATAATCGTCATCATTATCATACTCGTCATCATTATCACACTCGTCATCATCTTCATCAGTATCATCATCGTGAATTTCATTCTTATCACCATCATCATCTTCATCAGCATCATCGACACGATCATCATCATTTTCATCATTTTATCATTATCATCATCATCATCGTCATCATCATTATCAGCATCATTATCATCAGTATCAGCATCATTATCGTCATCATCAGTATCATAATCGTCATTATCATACTCGTCATCATTATCACACTCGTCATCATCTTCATCAGTATCATCATCGTGAATTTCATCATCATCTTCATCATCATCTTCATCAGGACACGATCATCATCATTTTCATCATTTTATCATTATCATCATCATCGTCATCATTATCAGCATCATTATCATCAGTATCAGTATCATAATCGTCATCATTATCATACTCGTCATCATTATCACACTCGTCATCATCTTCATCAGTATCATCATCGTGAATTTCATTCTTATCATCATCATCATCTTCATCAGCATCATCGACACGATCATCATCATTTTCATCATTTTATCATTATCATCATCATCATCGTCATCATCATTATCAGCATCATTATCATCAGTATCAGCATCATTATCGTCATCATCAGTATCATAATCGTCATTATCATACTCGTCATCATTATCACACTCGTCATCATCTTCATCAGTATCATCATCGTGAATTTCATCATCATCTTCATCAGCATCATCGACATGATCATCATCATTTTCATCATTTTATCATTATCATCATCATCGTCATCATTATCAGCATCATTATCATCAGTATCAGTATCATAATCGTCATCATTATCATACTCGTCATCATTATCACACTCGTCATCATCTTCATCAGTATCATCATCGTGAATTTCATTCTTATCATCATCATCATCTTCATCAGCATCATCGACACGATCATCATCATTTTCATCATTTTATCATTATCATCATCATCGTCATCATCATTATCAGCATCATTATCATCAGTATCAGCATCATTATCGTCATCAGTATCATAATCGTCATCATTATCATACTCGTCATCATTATCACACTCGTCATCATCTTCATCAGTATCATCATCGTGAATTTCATTCTTATCATCATAATCCTCATCATTATCGTCATCATCATTATCATACTCGTCATCATCTTCATCAGCATCATTTTCATTACTATCATCAGCATTTTCGCCATCGATATCATTATCATCATCAATCGTCATCATCATTATCAGTATCACCTTCATCATCATCATTATCATCATCAGTGATGAACCAGTTACCGACATCATTGCAACTTATCCAATCAGTGTAAGCACAAATTTAAGCAGAGAACATTCCATTTAGTTATGTAATCATACAAAAACACATCACTTTATTCCATGAATTTACTCAACTTTTCGATGTCATTACTAGGTGACACCCAATATTTATTATGAAAGATGCATACTACTACATATTCAAACTCCATGATGATTGCACATTACATTTCATTTTTGTGCATTTATTATGATGACAAATAATTCTTATCAAACAATATATCATCCTCCTGATATTTATGTCCATGCTGTGAGTATATTCACTTGAGTACTTCAGTATATTCCATGCTCATGTTGATACAAGATCTACATAATTAATTTGTAGTATGTATTTTTGCATATGAAATATCAAGTAATTACATTTTCAAATTCAAATTATGTACATCAAAATATTGCAAAGGGCAAGTCTTGATACATATTTCTTGCAATGGTCATGAATAAATTATTACAATTTAGAAAAAATCAATTCATGAAGAACATGTCTGTGAGTAGATAGGAGAATTAACAGCAATGTACAATTTTACACAATTTATATGTTGGACAGAAAGCATACCTATAATAACAAAATATAAAGTAAAGGTACACAAAGTATGAGTCAAAATAAATACTGTACTAATCTGAAGTGTTCAATGTCACTTGTTGATCCGTCATAAGATTTACACAAAACATTTCATACATTTACATATCACATGCTGGGAATATCTCATGTCAGAAGAAATATTTTCATGTCAAGGTAATAACAATAAGTCACTCGTACATGTAGATCCATGAGATGCAGATACACGCTGGAAATATCACATGTCCATAAATAGATATTGAATTCTTTCACCTCAACGTAATAAACAAGTGTTCTTATAAAGTCACTCGTAGCGGCTCCTCATCATGAGCAGATACATGCTGGAAAAATCACATGTCCATCAAGGAAAATTGAATTATTTCATCACAAAGTAATAAAACATTTAGCGTTCTTATAAGGTCATTTGTAACCTTACGAGCAGATACATGCTGGGAATATCAAATGTCCATAAAGAAATATTCCATTCTTTCACCTCAATGTAATAATCAGTAAGTGTTCTTATAAAGTCGCTTCACGGTATGTATGTGAGTGAAGAGACACATTATACAAATAAACTCAATCATTGTAATAAATAAGGAAAGATCGTGTATCCACAAATAAATCAATTTGATCAATGTTATGGCAACAATGGCATAGATATGAAAACATGAATTAAATACGATGCATCAAATGAAAGCAGATCTATACAGAATAATTAACCCATTTTGTTATTCCAAATTATTCAATGTATTTATGTTTCATGTGTCTTTGCCCTTACCAAACAGAAGGCCTTCGCTAAGCATTCGCTAAGCATTCCCATAAGTAGTCGCAGATAGGTCTTCAATTGCACACAAGCCTTCAATGCACATTATGTAGTCAATTGGTCTTTTAAGCCTTCGAAAGCTTATAAGCAGTCGAAGGCAGTCCGTAAGGCTGTGGCGCGAGGCATTTGAAGGCTTATAAGCCTTCATTCGGACAAGTTAATATGCAAATTAGGTAGGCCTACGGACTGCTTCAGTATAAGCATTCGACTGCTTAATCCGAAGCTCTAATAAGCCTTCGACTACTTAGCCTGAAGCTCTAATTAGGCCTTCCGACTGCTTACGTGAAGCTCTAATTTGGGGTTCGACTGCTTAACCTGAAGCTCTAATTAAGCATTCGACTGATTACATGAAGCTCTAATATGGCGTTCGACTGCTTAACCTGAAGCTCTAATTAGGCGGTCGACTGCTTAACCTGAAGCTTTAACACTGTATCTTGCTATATAAGCATGCAATCAACAAGTAATTATTGAGGTATGAACTATATGATATCAGGCCAAATTTTCACTTCATGCAGCATTGCGTTTTTATTCAATTAATTAGCAAAATGTTGGAAATTGTATAGCCAGACTCAAATACAAGTTACAAAACATGCATGCATAAATAATCTGTAAATCCACAAGCATACATTGAAAAAAATAACCCACACAAAACTCATTGACTGGGACTGTAGTGTTATTTTGAAATATATAGCACTGCCATGTAATGATTGATTCAAGTCAGTTTATTAGTGATTATATGATACAATTTGGCCTAATAGTGTTACAAAGAATTGTTAGTAATTCCTGCATGTAGGAATGATGAAAGTAGACAGTTAATCTTACCTAAAATTTGAAAATTCTACTGGCAGAGTAGCTAAAGTAGACTGCATGCATGCTTCCATTGACTTTCAGTTATCGCAGATGCATGATGGGCAGTATTTCCCCCCCAAATTTCAAACTGCCATAAGCCTTCATGTAATTATATAGGCCTTCAACGTTCGACTACTAAGGACCAACTCGTCGACTGCTTAGCATGAAGGCCTTTTTTTCTATGACTACCTATTTAAGCAGTCGCAATTCAGGACTGCCTACAAGAAGGTCTTCAAAAACCATGACTGCTTGGGTTAAGCAGTCTGATGTGGTCGAAGGTTTAGTGACTGCTTGGGGACTGCTTAATAAGCAGTTTTGTTTGGTAAGGGTGGTAACTGATGATTACATGTAGCCTAACAACAAGGATTAAGATCATCAAGTTCTGTACTATCCTGAGCGATAATTTGCTTTGGTGTGGTATCGTTCAAAGCAAAGGATGTGGAGAGGGACTTCACACTTTCTGCACATAAATCTTGATTCAGGGCGTGATGTTTGATCTCCTTTTTGCTTCCGTTTTCATAGCGGCTTAGGCTTGCACGCAACACATGGTCGAGTTGCGTCTGGCTTATTTGCTGTAGGAGGGACATGCATGGGCCAATGTTGAGATTCTGAAAATTCCAGCCTTAGTACGTTTTCCTTATTGCATCTCCTCCCAGATCGGACTGGTCGCGGTCGGTCCTGCGCAAGCTGGTTGCCAAAGGCAATCATCTGCTCGATGAGGTCTATGACAAAGTTTAAATGGTCTACATTCCTGTCTGATACATGGCAGTACACAATGTACGCATTCGTCACCGCCAAATCGTTCAGATGAAATATGAGTTTTTTATACCACTTGAGAGATTTTCTCATATCTGCGTATTTGTTAGTTAGAAAGTCTGACAAGTCTACTCCACCCATGTATTTGTTATAATCGAGAACAACGTCTGGTTTTTGAATGTTTTCCCCTGTCACAGGATGTTTTTTCTGTGTATCACTGAAGGTGTTGGTATGGAGAGTGCTCAGCATTGTTACATCACGTTTATCAAACCACAGCATGGCGAGCAGTTCCTTAGATCGTCTGAAGATGGACATCCCACGGGTTAGCTTTTGAGCCGGTTTCAGATTTTTAGGCATTTCACGTCTATTTGCTCTAACAGTTCCACAAGCATGGGTCCTCCGCTTGAAAAGTTCTGCAAAAAGTGTAGGACTTGTGTACCAATTGTCCATGAAAAGGCGGTATCCTTTGTCCAAAAGTCCTGTCATCATTGACATCACAAGTCCAACAATGGTGTCCTTAGCTTTACCGGTGTAAAGTCTAAATTTCCACGTATATCCAGTCGGATCACATATCTTATACGCTTTCATGCCATACTTTGCTGGCTTGCGGGGGTTATATGTCTTGAAGCTCAGGCGCCCATAGAACTTGATGAGGGCCTCGTCGATCGCGATGGAGCGAAATGGTGTGAAGACTTTATGGAACGCTGTCGTTACTGCGTCATAAAATGGCCGGAGTTTGAAGAGCGGGTCGTAGCTTGGGTCACTGCGCTGCTTGGCCTGGTTGTTATCATTGAAGTGGAGGAAGCGGAGAAGAAGAGTGAAGCGGTCCCTCGTCATAGTCTGGCCGAAGAAAGGGGTGGCAAGGATGTTCCTGGTAGACCAGTAGAGATGGATTGCAGGTTTCCCGACGACTCCCATGAGCATGCATAACGCCCAGAAGATGATGAGCTCTCCTGCAAAATAAAAAGAAAGAAAAAACAATTCTTCAATACTTCATACTCTTCATACATGTAAAAATGACACGAGTCATAAACTTCACTATAAATATCAAACTAACATTTGAAAAGGTCTTTTGTCAACACTATGCCACATACATGTAGTTACAGAACATCTTCTTAGTCTTACAATCTTCTTACATTACAATTGAAAATAAATAAGATAATAGAAACCCTTTTTTATTCATATGCTGAAGAAAAACAGAAATAATACATATCAATTGTATGTTCAGTAAAGGTAATTTTGATATTATTTCTGGATTAACAAAATACAAGTCTTAGACTGTACATACCTGCACTAGTTCTGGTCCAGTTCTTGGCTGGTGATGATGGCGATGGAGGGGATTCTCTCAGGACCGAAGACGCGTATTTGTTGGTCTCAACTGCAACTTCCTCAAATGTTTCCTTTGACACAAATTTGAGATAACAGTCCAGCGGAGTTGAAGTTGGTGACAGGCCTGTATCAGGACTGATACCAGGGGTGCCTGTAAACTCGAAGTGTTGAGGTCCGTCAGATGGGTTATCCTCCCAGGTCCGCCCCACTGGCTCTGCAGCTGCGACTCGACGACGCTTGTTCCCGCTATCCCCCGGCACGGAAGCGGTCGCAATGGGCTCGGCTGCATGTTGGTCCCCCCTAACTCCCCGGTCGGTTCGGTCTGGATCGAGGGTATCGTTACGAGCGCTGGCGGGGTTTACAGGAGTATTTCCATTCGTGGACTCTGCTGTATTCTCCGATTCAAAGTAATCATCGAACGTCGTGGTTTCATATTGTTCATTTTCTACGTCCGACGAATACTCTTCTTCGCTTGATAAGTCCATTTTATCAAATTCATTTTCAGAGTCCGAGTCAAGGATCGCTTCTCGAGCATCTTCAACGCTAAACAGAGACTTCGTTCCATGACGAGACATTTTGAGATACGATGTTACATTGATAGTGATAAGCTATTACCAACGAATTGAGAACTAATTTGTGAAACAAACTACTCATGAAAATCAAAACGTTGTACTAAATAGTAAAAATCCGAGACTTTATGGCACGATGCGCAGTTGATATCCGACAAGCTTGCATTGAAATAATGGGAATGACTAGATCGAGACTAGCTAATATCCTAAATAATAAACCGGCCCGGTAGCCTGTATACGCATGAATGACCTGGAGATCAGAGCTAGGGCTTACCGCGAGCGAGACGGCTTATAACACTGTAAGCTATTCAATTCTGGGCCCAGTACCGTGTATAGGCGTGAATGAATATCGATCGATCTCATTGTGTACGTGTGCGCGCGTGCCGTGTACAAAAGATACACAGAGCGAGTTTGGAATTCGCTGCTTGTAAAATCATAATGTCCGGCTTACACAGTTCTAGGTAATAATAGACCCAGCGAAACCAAAATCCAGTCAAAATTGCATAAACTCACTTGTATGTGTTTGTATACGAATATCCTGAAAGAGGACTCATGCATTTCCATGCTAAACTTGTAATAAAACGAAAAATACACAACTACAGTCGGTAAAAATTGAGATGCATGTAGCCAAGAGATCAAGGTTTGTATCCATTTAATTTATATTTAATTTAGAAGGAAAATAGATGTATTTTTATGCAATTAAACTAGCCCTTTCTCGGACCCGAGAAATCTCGGTTCCCGTCTGTGAGTAGGCTCCACGGGAACCGAGAATTCTCGGGCCCCGTAGTAAACGGGTTAACTGTGTCGAAGGCCTTGGAGAAATCTAGAAAAATACCCACCATGTGGGAAGATTTGTCAATAGCATGTGCTACTTTCTCAATAAAAGATAATAAAGCATGGGTAGTACTATACTTTTCTCTAAAACCAAACTGAAAGTTCGAAAGGATATTTTCATTTTTTTTAAAGGAAACTAATCGAATGCATATAATTTTTTCTAGTATCTTAGAAATAGAAGATAATAAAGAAATTGGACGATAATTTGTAATGTCTAACTTATCACCCTTTTTGAATAAGGGAATAACTTTAGCTATTTTCATTGTGTCAGGGACTTCACCATTTAACAAGGACAAATTAAAAATATGAACTAATGGATCTACTATGTAAGGAATAATGCCTTTTAAAATACAATTATTTATACCATCACAACCAGAACTGTTCTTATCATTTAAATTAGAAACAATATCTAATATCTCAAATTTATGTATAGGAGTAAAAAATATTGAATTTGGATTTGCGGGGCCTAAAAAATCAACAAAGTGTTTATCAGTCGGCGGAATATCTCTAGCTAAATTGTCCCCAACAGAAGAAAAGTATTTATTAAAAATATTAGGTATAACATTAGGATCTTCAACAATCTCATTATCAACATTAATTTTAGTTATGTCACATTTATTTTTTACTATATTCATTGCTTGTTTAATAATTTTCCACGTATTTTGCATATCATGCTTATATAATTCTAAGCGATCCACAAAATATTTTCTCTTTTCCAAACGAATTATTTTAGTCAGAGTATTTATACGATGTATATTTTATTTTAGATTGTTCAGTTCCAACTAACTTATATTTATAATAAAGGTTATTCTTTCTATTTATCGATCGCAATACAGACTTGGAAATCCAAGGTAGTCCAAGGTAGTCTAGGATTTTTTTTATAATTAGTACCCTTATCTCTTTGGATTGGCATACAAATATCTAATTGACCATTTAAAATTTCACAAAACATATCATATGAACAATTTACTTCATCAATATCATAAACACAAGACCAATCTATATTTTCAAGGCTAGCACCAAGTCGTGCTATATTCTCACAACTTTACGTCTTAATGGACGAGGACCACTTTTGACAGATTGTGATAAAGTATAATACGTCATAATAGGATAATGATCTGTCATATCAGAAAGGACAATGTAAGATTCAGGATGAGGTATAACATTAGAAAAAATATTATCAATTAAAGTAGAAGAGGGGCTTACAACACGAGTTGGCTTAGAAATGAGAGGTAAAAAAGAAGCACTTAAGAGGATCTTAAAACACCTTAACACCTTTAATCAGACTTTTGGTCAATTATCGTGTTTTTAATTGCAATATCGAAATTAATTGTTTTGTTATTAGTTGATGGTTTACTAAACAGTTATTATTGAGGTTATTCAATTTGGAATGAATTTTATGAGCTACAATAGGAAAATACATATGGCCAAGGGCAACCACACTTCGTGACGAATTTGAACTCCTAAGTCTTGAAATCGAATGATCAATGACGAATTAAAACTTCACATTGTGTGTATTATGACCAGTCGGGACGAATTCCATTCCAAAATGACGAATTCGAAAGGGCAAATTTTGAATTTGAATTACCATTGATCAATTCGAATGTTAAATTGACTAATTCGAATGTAGCAATTGCAGTTTCTCGACTTCTCGGACGAAATTGAAGTAAGTAATGTTTGAATTTGATTAACGATAGTTTGAAAATGGATGGGAAAACCTATAGTAAGCAGGGACATTACGCTCGTGTAATCATTTGAAAAGAATACAGTGAACTGTAATTATTTCGGTGGAGTAGGAAGGATGTGACGACGTGTTTTACATGCGTATACCCAGGTAGCCACCTGACGTCGGGCCGATGTCGAAAGTTGTTGGCCGGATGTCGGCATATCGCGGTTGGCTCGAAGTTAAAATGTCCGCCAGCCCAAAATTGTCCCAACATCATTTTGTGATTTCGGGCAAATGTCAATTTCCGACAATGGCCCAACACCAAATCCTGACATAGGACAGATATCAAATTCTGATGTGGGCTCGACGTTAAAATGTCCGCCAGACCAACATTGTCACCACGTCATTTTGTGATACGTCAATTTCTGACAATGGCCCAACATTGTCACAACATCATTCTGTGATGTTGGCCCAACGTCAATTTCCGCCAATGGCCCAATATCAAATCCTGACGTTGGGCCAACATCAAATCCTGACGTTGGGCCAACATCAAATTCTGACGTTGGCCCGACATTACAATGTCCGCCAGCCCGACATTAGCACAACGTTATTTTGTATTGTTGGCCCAACATCAAATCTGGACGTTGGCCCAACATCAAATCTTGACGTTCGCCCGACGTTTGAATGTCCGCTAACCCAACATTGGCCCAACGTCATTTTTTGATGCTGGACCAACATCATAATTTGACAATTGCCCAATGTCATTAATATGACATCTCCAATAAGAGGTCGACCTAATATAGCGCCGATGTTGGGACTGGTATCAATTTAAGAGGTCGCTACCCAGCTAGCCACCTGACGTTGTGCCAACATTGGGCCAATGTAAAAAGTCGTTTTAAGACGACGTTGGGCCTACATTAAAAATCCGACGTCGCCGCAACGTAAAAATGTCCGCCAGCCCAACATCAGCGCGGCGTTTTTTTTGTATGCTGGCCAAACGTCATTTTGCGATTATTCAGTCAGTGGTCAGTCATGGTTGTGAAATTAATGTCGGGACAATGTTAGTAATGAGACAAGAATAGGACATCTCAATTTTGACGTCAAACCGAAATCCTACGACGTCAGAATGGGCAGCAGTGAATCAAGTCGGCTAATAGTCATTAAGTTGATGTTGAGCCGATGTCAATGATCCGACATGAATATGACATCTCAATGATGAAGTCAATGCGATATCCTGCCGATGTCAGAACTAACAGCAATGAAACAAGTCGGCAAATGATCATACAAGTGATGTTGCGCCGATGTCAATAGTCGGACATGAATATGCCATCTCCAATATGACGTCGGGCTAATATCGCGCCGATGTCGGAAAAGATAGCAATTAAGGAGGTCGGTAAATGGTAGTAAAATTGATATCGGTCCGATGTTATTAATTAGACATGAATGTGATAAATATGTCAGGCTGATGTAAGAACTTGCAGCAATGAAACAACTCGGCAAATGGTCATTTAATTGATGTTGTGCCGAAGTCAATGATTAGACATGAATATGGCATCTCAATGATGACGCCATAGCGATATCCTGCCGATGTCAGAACTGGCAACAATGAAACAAGCCGGCAAATGGTCGCCAGTTCCGACATCGGTACAACATTGACCCAACGTCATATTTGAGCGGTCATATTTATGTATATTTAATAACATAAGCCCAACATCAATTTTGCAATCTTTGACTGACCTCTTAATTTGCTACCAGTTCCAACATCTGCGCGATATTAGCCCGACGTCATATTTGAGATCTCTTATTCATGCCGGATTAATGACATCGGCACAACATCAGTTTAATGACCATTTGCCGACTTGTTTAATTGCTGTCAGTTCTGACATCGGCAGGATATCGCTTTGGCGTCATCATATAGAGATGTCATATTGAGGTCCAATTAATAACATTGGCCAGACATCAATTTCACAACCATGTACCCACCTCTTAAATTGCTACCAGATACAACATCATCACAATATCGGACTGACGTCATAGTAGAGATGTCATATTTATGTAGGAGTAATGACATCCGCACGACATCTATTTCACAACCTTTTACCCACCTTTAACATTTCGTAAAGTTCCGACATCTGTGCGGTATAGGCCCAAAGTCATATTTTGGATGTCATATTTATGTCTAATTAATAACTGTGACCCGACATCAATTTCACAACATTTGACCGACCCCTTAAATGTCTAACAGTTTCAACATCGGCGCGATATTAGCCCGACGTCATAATATTGGACATGTCATATTCATGTCGGAGACATCGGCTGAACATCGATTGCATGACTATTTAATGATTAGTTTCATTGGCGCCATTTATGACATCGGCAGGATATCGCTTTGGCGTCATAATTGAGATGTCATATGGATGTCCAATAAAAACATTGGTCCGACATCAATGTTACAACCATTTACCGACCTCTTTAATTGCTACCAGTTCCAACTGTCACAGAGTGACTTCGTTTTAAGAAAGTTGGGCATCCACACTTGACCATAAATTCAGTCATGTGTGAATGCTTCCTTTTTATTTAATATGTGAGCATGGGTTTTAGGCTATAAGGCCCCGGATTTGTATATGTTTAGTGTGCACCCAAGCTCACTGTTAAGGGTTACTGATGTATGATCGAGCTTAAGATAGAATTAGTGATACCCCTGATGGAATAATAGGGAGTGTGTTCATGCAAAGTGAGAATTGTATAGAGATAGTGTGTACAGAAGCTGAATGTTTATTGTACACGTGAGAAGTTTAGATAGGACAATCGTGAAAGTTGTTCATTCAAAGGGATGGTTGAATAATTTTGGTATGTAATGCTTAGTACCTATCCAGGGTAGTAAATAAGAGGGGAACTGGTGTCGACTAGTTTTGTGTGATTGGGTCACCTCCAGTAAGACCCCGTTTACAGTGGAAAAAAGGCCGGGCCGAGACGCGTCTCGGCCCGGCCTTTTCTTCACTGTAAACGCTCAAAAGGCCAAATGCGGGGCCAAAAGTGGCCGCGCATTTGGCCCTGCTCTGGAGGTAGTCTCGGCCGCGGCCGAGACGCGTCTCGGCCCCGCTTTTTCTCACTGTAAACGCACGCAGGGCCAAATGCGGTACCAAATTGGGAAAACAATTCATTGCAAATAACGCGCCTTTGTTCTGTGACCCCGGCGTGCCTCCAAAATAATGGTTTGTTTACTGTGTTTGTTTACATGCAGAGCGCCACTACGACAAGATATTGAAAGGGCGGCCGGGCCCCACCACTGTAAACGCACCAAAATTGGGGGGCCGAGTACCGCAATTTAAGCAGGGCCGAGACGCGTCTCGGCCCGGCCGCGAGTTTGTGATTCCCAAACCATTCAGCTATGGCACTAACGCATTATATATGCCCGTTTAATTGGAATCGGGCGACTTGAATGGAGACAAAGCGCGCGTATTCAATTCGAGTTATAAATAGACTTTTAGCCACTAAATATGACTTATATCCACTAAATCTGACCTATAGCCACTAAATCTGACCTATAGCCACTAAATCTGACCTATAGCCACTAAATCTGACCTATAGCCACCTACATTAGGGTTAGGGTAAGGGTTAGTGTTAGGGTATATATATCCTTAAAAACCAACACCAATCAAGCAATCCGAAATAGCTCCGTGGATAGAGAGTTAGATTGATACGCTAGAGATCCCTGGTTCGAATCCGACCTTGGTCCAATAATTTTTGTATTTGCTATTCGTTCGGCACTCAACTAAATGTTCGAAATTATACAAGTCGGAAATTTCTGGTATGCGTGGTCTCTGACCAAGTCGCTAATTCACAAGGACAAATGAAGGAGTTGCTGAATGGTTTGGGAAACGCAAATTCGCGGCCCGGCCCTGCACTGTAAACGGGGTCTAAGTTGCATTTAGTAAGATTTTGGGCGGGAACATCCTTTTGTTCATGTGCGTTGGATTTGGGTACTGTAAGTTATAGTGGATGTGAGAGAATAGTCAAGTGACACAGATAGCATCAGTCACTGAGTATGGAAGGTCGTGAATTTGAGCAGGTGATACACCAGATACCAGCCTGATGTTGGGCTAGAGTAT
This sequence comes from Echinarachnius parma, assembly GCA_037951105.1. Taxonomy (NCBI): domain Eukaryota; kingdom Metazoa; phylum Echinodermata; class Echinoidea; order Clypeasteroida; family Echinarachniidae; genus Echinarachnius; species Echinarachnius parma. Next base: position 42,943 of record JBAMJV010000630.1, read on the forward strand.
TAGTTAATTTTATGCCGGAAAGCACCCAGCAATCCAACCACCGTGATGCTGGGTAAAGCCTCCTCCACCTTGCCGTCACCATACCTCTTCATCGGCATCTGTCACCAAAAATCTGTAAGTTTTGTTGAATGATTTCATTGTGTAGAAGTTTAGTAATACATGTACATGTATGTTATATTTATATATAGCTCATACACTCAATACTGTACCAGCTTAATTATATGATTTGACAATTCTATATATATTTCAGATGAGTTAATATTTATACATACGGTTATTAGTTTATAATGTCAAAACTTTAAAGCACATTACCTTTAAAGTGTATTTGTATTTCATTGATGCTTTGAAAGCCTGATTTATTTTATGTTAAGAAAATATGCAACTAAATAGCATGAATGAATTAAATTCTCCGTATTTATGTGAGGCTTTTTAATTCAATATATATAACTCCTTGATATAAAAAAGTCTTATGCAATGAAATAGCATGGACATATTGCATATTTCCTAATTATTTGTGCGAGGCATTTGGATGTAATGATTGTAGAAATTGTGCCTTTTGTATGTGATATATGTGAAGATTAGATGAGTTCACAAATTACCTTTGCATTATATTATGTGTTAAATTGTATACATGTGTTTCATGTTTATGATTATAGCTATACAATACACATATTCATTGTCATAATCATTATGTGATAGCTGGTGTTTAATTGTAAACGTATCTTTAGTCCCTTTTCCTTTATAAATTGGGGTCACCTTAGCATATTTCAAGTCATCAAAAATAAATCCAGTATGAATAGAATAATTAAATAATGCAGTAATTGATTTCGCTAAAAAAAGGTGCGACAAGTTTCAAGAGTTTACAATCAATATCTAAAATATCAAGGTTGCTATCATTTGATAATTGATTCAACAATTTGAGTACATCATCAACAACAAAATCGTGAAATTTAAATTCATATACACATTTAGGATTTTTCCATGTAAGAGGGGCATTAACAAAAGAATCAGAAATATCTGGACCAACTGTAACAAAATAAACATTCAAATCATCGGGACCAATATCACATTGAGTATCTTGAACATAGTTAGAATTTCCAGTGGCCTTATGTAATTCTTTCCATTATTTCTTTGGATTACCTTTATATTTATCACAAACTAATGTTGAGTATCAGCACATATATTACAACGTCATCAGCACATATATTACAAGTACAAGAATTAATACTTTGGGTAATATCATTAATAAATAATACAAAAAGGTCGGGTCCTAGAACCCCGCCTTGAGGGGATTCCAATAGTGACTGATTTGGCCTGTGATAATGTACCATTTAAATTAACAATTTGCTTTCTATTTGTCAAATAACTCTGAAACTATTTTAATTCAGTGTTATTTATACCATAATGTTGTAATTTAAGTAACAATAAATCATGAGAAATTGTATCAAAACATTTAGAAATATCAAGAAAGCATACACCTACTACTTCATGAGCATTAATTGCATCATACCAATCATCTACTACTCGATGTAAGCTAGTAACTGTAGAATTATTCTTCATAAAGGCTGCTTGTTCGCAAGTAATCATATCATGGGTCAATAAATATGAATGAAACTGAGTCTGTACTAACTTTTCCAAAATCTTAGCTATATGGGAAACAACAGATATAGGTCGATAATTAGAACAAGTATCTTTAGTCCCCTTTCCTTTATAAATTGGGGTCACCTTAGCATATTTCAAGTCATCAAAAATAAATCCAGTATGAATAGAATAATTAAATAATGCAGTAATTGATTTCGCTAAAAAAAGGTGCGACAAGTTTCAAGAGTTTACAATCAATATCTAAAATATCAAGGTTGCTATCATTTGATAATTGATTCAACAATTTGAGTACATCATCAACAACAAAATCGTGAAATTTAAATTCATATACACATTTAGGATTTTTCCATGTAAGAGGGGCATTAACAAAAGAATCAGAAATATCTTGACCAACTGTAACAAAATAAACATTCAAATCATCGGGACCAATATCACATTGAGTATCTTGAACATAGTTAGAATTTCCAGTGGCCTTATGTAATTCTTTCCATAATTTCTTTGGATTACCTTTATATTTATCACAAACTAATGTTGAGTAGCTCCCCTTAGCATATTTAATTACATTTGTCACTTTGTTTCTTATTTTTTGATATTTAAAAAAAAGGGGTGGGTTGTTTTTAGCTTTTGCTTTTGAATAATCACGTGTATGTATCAACTTAATAATGTCAGGAGTGATCCAAGGGCTATATCTACTTTTAACACGTATCAATTTAATTGGAGCATGTTTATCACAAATATTCAAAGATGCTTGTTTCCATATAAGCCAAATATCATTATTAGAAATAGAGTCTTCATCAAAATAGTGCATAATATTAATCAAAATATCACAATTGCGTATATCTTCAATAAATGCGTCATTATCAAAATACTTAAAGTCTCTACATCTAATAGTGCGATGGGTATTATTTTTTTATATCACAATCAACACAAGTATTATATCATATAATGGTCACTCAAGGAGATTTCACCAACATCGGTAACAATATGATTGACAGGCATTGATGTAAAAATAAGATCAATGCAAGTGGAAGAAGACATCGTAATACGAGTAGGTTTGGTTATAAGTTGTTGTAAAGAAAATATTGATTCAATTAAAGTAATGTTTGTGCTACTGGAAGTTGTATAATCAACATTAACATCGCCAAGCATTATCAATTCCTTATTCTCCATAAAAAGGCTTTCAAGTAATGAATATAAAGTTTCATAAAATTCAGCTCCAGAGGAAGGAGGGCGATATACACAAGTAATGAGCACATTAGTTTTGTTACATTTCATTTCAAGTAATAGTGCTTCAATATTAAATCTAACAATACTATCATTTCTATTAATTGCACATAATGTATTCTTATAATATAAACAGACACCTCCTCCTCTTTGATTCCTTCTATCTTTTCTTACAATAGAATAACCATCAATACATATTTCACCGTCACTAATACTTTCATTTAACCGAGTTTCAGAAATACATAGAACATCTAAGTGAAGACTTATAACAACAACAACACGTATTTCATCTATTTTGGGATAAAGGCTACGTACATTTAAGTGAGCTATTTTTAAACCTTTACAATTATCAAGTTGATTTAAAATTTGAGTTAAAATGGGATCTTCATCCAATACACTATATGTGACCCCCTTTCCTCAAACCCACATAAAGTCGCCAGATATGATTGTGTGCTATGAGCCAAAATGTGTAAATTATGCTAAAAAATGCATATGTTGAACTTTACTTTTCCTGAAAGTATAATCTTTCATCTATTGACTGTACAAAATATGGAGTCTTAAAACAAAGCCAAAGTTGAGTTATAAGCAGTGTTCTAGACCATGTTCTTTCGGAGTGACTCAAGTTTTGATCAAAAATCTTATTGCAGAACGCTGCGAGTCAGCTCGTTGCAGCTACGACCGTACTATGGCCCAGAATCGCACGCGATTGCTGAACGCGGTCTGTGATTGGCTAATCGCAACACATTACCGGTTCCCGGTCAAAGTTCAGCTTTCATTAGATCCTGTTTCATGCATTTAGCTCCATTGATAAAAAAAATATCTAGCTCCCGTATACAGGTATAATTCTGACAATTTTCTGGTCTGCTGTGTGAGTGACATTAAAAAATAAACCCGCTATATTTGAATACCACATGGTCACTCATTTTGAACTTTTTCACTTTACCTTTTTCACTCGATGGTTTCTGGAAATGATACTGAGCAGATAAGTTCAAAGTTTGATACAAGCAAGATACTTGGTATGTAGGCTGCCTTAGGGACACTTTTCAGGAAAAAAACACTTAGACAAGGGAAATTCCAAGATGGCCGCCCAAAAGCTACTTTTTGATATAAAAATTGACTGAGTTGGCCGATTTTAATAATCTTGGTGTCGTTTTATATGTTTATTGATATACTGAAAACGATGGTGATACATTCGGACCCATATGATGGCCAAAAATCTAAAATGGCCGCCATTTTCCCCAGATTGCCCCAAAAAGCTACTTTTTATATACAAAATTGACTTAGTTGGCCGGTTTTGATAATCTTGGTGTTGATTTAAATGTTTCTTGATATGCTAAAATCGATGGTGATATATACGGACCCATTTGATGGCGAAAATTCAAGATGGCAGCCATTTATTCAAGATGGTCGCCAAAAGCTCCTTTTTGATATACAAATTTACTGAGTTGGCTGATTTTAATCATGTCGATTTTAATGTTAATTGATATATTTAAAACGATTGTAATTTAAACGGACCAATATAATGGCGAAAATCCAAGATGGCTGCCACTTTCCAAGATGACCGCCAAGGCTAATTTTTTAGTGTGAAAGTTGACTAAGTTTGCCGATTTTTATTATCTTGATGTCGATTTAAATGATGTGACCTGATATGCTGAAAACGATTATGATACATACAGACATATATAATGGCGAATCCAACATGGCGTCCATTTTTCAAGACGGTTGCCAAAAAGCATTTTTCAAAATTTTCCAAAAACTGACTGAGTTGGCTGATTCTAATAATCTTTGTATTGGTTAAAAGGTTTTTTGATGAGCTGAAAACTATTTTCATACAAATGGATCTGAATAATGGTAAAAATCGAACATGGCGGCCATTTTCCGAGATGGCGTAGATAAGGGATAAAGGAGAGATTAGCCATCTTTCCATAGGGAAATCATGATTTCACTTTTTCATGTTTTGGTAATTAGGCTGCTACCATATAGGAAATATTGCCCTACAAATTTGTTTGCCACCCCTCTCATCATTGGTAGTCCTTTGGTTATGCTTGTGGACTTTCGAGATGAATGAGTGACAATAATTGTATGATTTAAATCATTATGAACGCGCTAAGGGTCCTTATACATTTTTGTTCACCAATATTTTGAAAACGATTGTGCTACGCACCAACCCACAATGGCGTAACTAAAGGAAAGGGTTAATATTGCCCCCCTTTCTGTGAAAAAAAAATCATGATTTCACCACTCATCTGCCCTCTAAAGATATCTTTGCTATCCAGTGCATCGTCCCATTCCCCATTCTGGATAAATGCTGGCTATGCCCTGGACTTGTGTATATCAGCAGAAAATCCTATTTTTTTCATTGAATGAGTTATTTCCCCACCTCCCGGTTAGCATGTCCAAATATCCACCTCCACCCTCCAAACCCCCATTAGGCTCATAGCTTGAGACTGGCAACGCCATGGTCCTTTTTACGATATATACTGAAACATATCTTGTAAAGAGTTTGGGCTGTAAGTATAATACATTGACTCGGACACTAGTCACCCAGCTATCACCTTTATAGATCCAAGTATGTCAGTCTCTAAAACATGGAATAGCCCACTTCAGGCTCATCATTTCCTTGAGTATGATGACCATTCAGGGTGTAAAGATAAACTGCTAATTTGACCAACCACCATGAGCAAGTAGTGCAAACTCAGTCCTACTTAAACAAGAGAATGGGCAAGCAATTGAACGTATCTCACGAAATGGATGAATCCCTAAAAGAAATAAATATGCAAGACGCTAAGGATCTATAATACGCTCATATGATGTTGCTATATAAACTATTATATTTACACTGATCTGTCTATGCTTCTGGAATGGTTCAAAGGCATGGGTAAGGGGATGGATATGCAGACAGCATAATTATGTTCTTTATATCTATCATACAAACAAACGTTTGGAGACAATGGTGACACGGCCGAAGTGTACGTCCTAGACAATAGCTAGATTTAATAAATGTTATGAAAATCTATTTTTTATAAACTTATGGAATATAGAAACTGTTTTATTTGTAAAACTTTTGATTTGTAATAGTAATATTTTGGACCATGGTTCCCTGAAAAGATAAAGGCTGACATCGTCAAAAGGAGGAGTGATGTGACCAGTGTCGGTGTCCATCCATGCAATGTGGCATATCGAATAGCGTAAACGTGTGATACTGTAATATTATACCCCTGTGATATGACCCAAAGTTGATAATAAGGAAGCTGCAAAAATCTCTACAGTTTTGTTTGGTATATATAGAGTGGTCCATGGCGTAGCCAGTATTAAGCCATATGCCAACTGAGGAGGGGTCGGAAGGTAGTTTAATCTGAACATGTGAATTGATCTGTGTGTATAAAATGCTGTTCTATACATACTGTACATGAACTCCCAATACATTATTAATGATTAAAATCTTATTATTCTCTTAATAAACATGTTAGGCATATATATTCAACGGGGCCAGGGGTTTGGACGGTCCGGGATGAGGTAAAGAGATCGATCCGGGTTAGGAAATAGCAATAAGGGAGCAGCCTATCCAAACATCAAGAACAAAATACATTTCATGATTGACGAGGGTGTGCCTCACGGAACTCTGAAATGGGGGTCTTAAGAGCTGACAACAAGCAAACAAAATATAGTGTATTTGGAGCTACAAAAACCCTGAAACGGGAGTTAAGGGGTCTAAGGAGCAGACTAAAACTACAAAATGCATGGACTTGGAGCTACCAAAGACCTACGGAAACCCTCAAATGGTGGTCCAAGGAGCTGACTAGAAGAAGAATAATGGACTTGGCACTACTACCTAGCCAAGTCATTCTGGGGGTCTATGGAGCGGCAATTTTTGAAAACCGGGTATCTTGAGGGCGGCAATCGGGTGTGAAAACGGGGGTCTTGTAAGCGGCACATATCCGTCTTACATTAGACATGAGTGCCCCCCCGGGGGGGGGGGGGGGGTTATAGCCCTATATGCCTTAACTATGCCATTGTTGAGGTCCTTGAGTAACACAAATGTTTTCAGCACATCAAGAAACATATAAAAAAACACCAAGAATATCAAAATCGATCAACCCAGTCAATTTGTATATCAAAAGTAGGTTTTGGACGGTCATCTTGTAAAAGGGCAGCCATTTTGGATTTTAGCCATTAAATGGGTTAAATTTATCACATTCGTTTTCAGCATACCAAGAGGCATAATTCGACACCAAGATTATTAAAATCGGCAAAATTGTTAATTTTTAACATTTTAAAAATTAGTCTTGGGGCGGCCATCCTGGAAAATGGCCGCCATATCGATGTTTCGCCATCATATGGGTCCGTATGTGTCATAATTGGCTTAAGCATATCAATACACATCGAAATTGACACCAACATTATTAAAATCGACGAACTCAGTCAATTTTTATATAAAAAAGTAGCTTTTTGGCGGCGATCTTGGAAAATGGCGGCCATCTTGGATTTTCGCTTGTCTAAGTGATTTTTTCTAAAAAGTGTCGCTAAGGTAGTCTGAATACCAAGTATGTTGCTTGTATCAAACTTTGAAAGATTTCCATGATATTTTACACTTATCTGCACCTCTACTACTTGGAGTGTATGGGATAAATGAGTATACTGAATTTGGAGAAAGCTAAAGTGTGGGAGGGGGGGGGGAGGGGCATTGCATCCTAATTTTAATAATTGAATCGAAGAGCACATAAATAACTATTTAAAGGCACTTGAAGTCAATCCCTAGCCCAATTAACACACCAAGCCAAGTTTAGTCATGTTGAAACACGAAAGAATGGAGTTGTAATTCACCTTCACAAGGGATTCAACAAAAGTTCTTTCGCACTGCGCGCCTGAGTGGTCCTAAACTTTAGAGCCCCTTTTCTCATTATTCTGTAAAACTAGCCCTGATTACTCTGCTACTATTAATCGCTTTTTTGAATATGTTATACTGGTCCAAATTTAATGAATTATGTATCATATTAAAGCTTATAGTCTACTCTTTCAAGCTATGTAAAAAAGTTTTAACTCATTTTGGTCAACTTTTTGTCGGTTTGACGGTGGGCGGTCACATATGATGTACTAGAGTCATTTTCAACATTATCAAAAAGAGAGTTTGGGAGAGAGGAATTGCCATTCAAAGATAAATAAGAGTCCTTATTAATTAAATCGATTGTTTCATTATGGAGATCAGGTTCTTGACAATACATATTATAACTTGGGGCTCTCTCTTCTTGGCCTAGTAAATACATACCATGTCTACATGAATTTGATTGATGGTTTTGCTCGCCACAAAAGCAGCATGAGGACAAGGTAGAAATAGCTGGGTAGGGCTGCGGTGACGGTAGGGTTTGGGTAACTGTTGCATATGAATTGAATGTGTAAGCGTGTGGTAAACGCTGGTATTCCTGGGGAGGTGATGTTCCTGCTGGTTGGGGAGGGTGAAACTGCGGACGCAGTGGAGGAGCACGAGTGCCAGGTGGTGCTGGTTGATGTGGGTGATGATGTTGTGAAGGTAATGTCGGAAATTCGTCGTGGTGTCGGGCGTTTATTCCAGCTGTAGTGCGAGTGGGATGGAAGGGCAATGGTGCTGTCGAAGCTTGTAGATTAGTATGCGGAAGATAGAATAATGGAGGTGTGTGTGCTGGGAAAAGAGCGTTGTTGGTCTGGTGGCGAGGTTGGCTTGTTATTGCATACTGGTGGGAGGGTTGAGTTGATTTGGCTGGAAGGTATGGGATCTGAGAAGGACCGATTTGTAGGTTGGATGAGGGATGAGGAAGATGATTTGGCATGTAAGAGGTACTGAACTGGGAGTGAGGTTGGCTGGATGTGTAGGGAAGGTCTCGCTGATATGAAGATTTAGCTTGAAGAGCAGGTCCAGGATGGAAGAGATGACTGGTTGTTACATGACTGGTAGTGGGGGGATGGCTACGATGTAGGTTTGGTGGCGGAGATGTTCGTGTTGACTGCGATGAGGGTTAATGAGGTAATGGCGGAGATGTTCGTGAAGACTGCGATGAGGGTTGATGAGGAAATGGATGCATGGATGGCAAGCTTCCATTGTTGTGTATCCCAACAGTAAAAACAAGCAATCACGCACAAACCTGTATCAGGCATATCCATGCAGTCAGGGCCCTGGGAACGATTTTTTCACTGGGGGTGCTGAGATAATATACGTATATACAGGCCCGTCGGAAGGAATTTTTAAAGTGGTACATAATAATTTTTGGGGCGTGGCACAACTGTGAGGGAGCGGAGCACCGCAGGGGGGGGGGGGGGGGGGGGTGGGAAGGGGTTGTCCCCCTCCCACGCTAGGGAGCTTTTGCAAATTTGGACTCGAAATAATGCAATCTGGTGCATACCTTGGAAGGAAATTTGATAATTAAAGAAATCAATTCAGAGCATCGTCCACAAGCCGCGAAGCGGCGACTTTTTTGGGCTATTTTAACGTGAGTGATTTTGTTTCACCTTTTTTTCACTTTCCGAATTTTTTTTTGCTATTTTGAACTCCCGTAAGCGATTTTTTAACCTTGTTTTCACTTTCATCCACGAGCCGCGATTTTGTTTTTCTATTTTGAACCCCCGTAAGCAAATTTTTGATCACCTTTTTTTCACTTTTGTCGACGAGCCGCGAAGCGGCGACTTTTTTGGCTATTTTAAACCCCCGTAAGTGGTTTTGTTTCACCTTTTTTTCACTTTCGTCCAGGAGCCGCGAAGCGGCGAATTTCTATTGCTATTTTGAACCCCCGTAAGCGATTTTCACCTTTTTATCACTTTCGTCCACGAGCCGCGAAGCGGCGACTTTTTTTGCTATTTTGAACCACCGTAAGCGAATTTTTTTCTCCCTTTTTTCAATTTCGTCGACGATTTTGTCCACGAGCCGCGACTTTTTTTGATATTTTTAACCCCGGAAGCGAATTATTTTTTTGCACTTTTGTCGACGAGCCGCGAAGCGGCGCCTTTTTTGGCTATTTTAAACCCCCGTAAGTGATTTTGTTTCACCCTTTTTTTACTTTCGTCCATGAGCCGCGAAGTTGCGAATTTTGTTTGCTATTTTGAACCCCCGTAAGCGAATTTTTCACCTTTTTTTAACTTTCGTCCACGAGCCGCGAAGCGGCGATTTTTTTGTGCTATTTTGAACCCCCGTAAGTGATTTTTTGTCACTTTTTGTTCACTTTTTTCACTTATGAAAATGGGACCCATGTCTAAGGATCTTTATTGAAAAAGTCACCCTTCCCAGCGGCACATCCCTGTATACCCAATATATACTTGAGTACCTCCCCCCCCCCCCCCCCCGGGTATCCCCTATCCCCCGAGATCATACGCCCGTGGACACACTAAAACACACGCTGTTGATCCCATGTGTATTTCCTAATGGAACTGTTGTTTCTGGCGTATTTTTGTATGGTTAGGTGGATCTGTAAATGATCTTACCCTTGCTTTGATGGATCTCTATTTGGGGTGCCCTTTTACTTCAAATTGTTCTGACAAGCCAGAAGAAAAAAATCAGCAGAATTGTTTCGTTTATTTGCTGACTTCCCCCCCCCCCCCCCCCCCGCCCCGGCCCACCCCCTGGATCCGCCCTGACCCCCTTACCAGTGAAGGGCGGGAAGAATGGTGTACAAATGATTGTGTCCTATACAGAGTGTCTCAAAAAGGTTGCAACACTTACGATCGTTAAATTCTTCGAAACCATCGACCAAATGTCATTATTTTTTATTTCAGTGGATAGAACATTCTTTTTCCAACAAAATGATACCATAAGCATTGATTTTGGGTAAGGCGTTTGGATCCTAGGGCCAGTTTTCTGAGGCAATGTCGTTTCCTAAATTTGCTACTTTTTCGTCTCCAGCGATCCTCTGAATACTGAGGCATTTTCGTCCAAAGGCCTCCCATAGAATTAGTTGTACAGACGAATCGCATGACTGCACTCCCTTTGATAAGGAAGACAATGTTGCGTAATCGAGTACCCCGAACAGTATGGCTCGCATTGTCTTCCTTATCAAAGGGAGTGCAGTCGTGCGATTCGTCTGTACAACTAATTCTATGGGAGGCATTTGGACGAAAATGCCTCAGTAAAATTTGCAGGGGGTGCAATTTCCGGGGGTGCTGCAGCACCCCCAGCACCCCCGCTTCCCAGGGCCATGCATGCAGTACAGTCATGATGTACAACTCTAATCACCGGGCATAGGATTAGTAGACTGCGTGTCCATGTCGCCCATATGGCAAGCCGTTTTAACATTTATTCCTATTTCTTGATATCAAGAATTCAATTCTTGATATCAAGAAATCGAATTCTTGATATCAAGAATTACCATTGGTTAACCACAGAAAATCATTTCTTGATATCAAGAATTCATTTCTTGATATCAAGAATTCATTTCTTGATATCAAGAATTCATTTCTTGATATCAAGAATTCATTTCTTGATATCAAGAATTGAATTCTTGATATCAAGAAATAATTTTCCGTTGTTAACCAATGGTAATTCTTGATATCAAAAATTCATTTCCTGATATCAAGAATAAATGTTTTGATATCAAGAATTCGATTTCTTGATATCAAGAATTGAATTCTTGATATCAAGAATTCATTTGGATATCGAGCTCAAAAGTAGTGCAGAAATTCACAGTTGAATTCGAACGCAAGAGTTGTGCAGGATTTCATTCTGATTTCGAACACAAGAGTTGCGCAGGAATTTATTCTGATTTCGAACGCAAGAGTTGTGCAGGAATTCATTCTGATTTCGAACGCAAAAGTATTGCACGAATTCATCCTGAGCGGTGCGGTGTCTAGTCCAGATTCAGGACGTGCTTTGTGAACACACACCGTAGAGCAATACAGGGTGGCCCAGAAATAACGGAACGGGGTGCTTGCTATAATGAAGACACATGATGCCCGTCATAGCAACTAGTAACGTTCAATGCGTGCGCTATTGTTAGTACCCTTTCTTCTCTATACACAGCTGAACGCACACTCACAATGGCGCACGGTTGATCGTTACTCGATGCAGTATGGCGGGCATCATGAGTCTTTAGTATGGCAAGTACCCCGTTCCGTTATTTGTGGGCCACCCTGTATAGGAAAGAGCTCTATGACACACACACACATGTACACACCACGCTATACGACTCAACGCGCGCTAGAGCCAAAGTAAACAAAAGTGCTGAGTATCTGAGCTCATATATCGGCCACGAGCGTTTTTATCATTTCGTTGTTATCAATAAACGTTGCGCGAAGCTGTTGTAAAGATTGTCCCTTGTGCAATAAATATGTCCACGTGTTTTTCTGAATGATCAATTGTAAAATATACTTGTATTTTAGTTGAAATAGTAACGTCAGATGTGATATTTGTAAAGCAAAATAACTTCAAAAAGACTTACAAAATACGCATTATAAATGCACAATTTGGCAACATATCACAAATTCATTAGTTCCGCATGAATTCATGATACGATGCTAATTTATTATTTTTACAATGCGTGTTTTGTAAGTCAATTTAGATGTCTTTTTGCTGAAAATGATCAGATCTGACAGTATTATTTTAACTGACGTGATCAAAAATATTTTAAAATAAATTGCGCAGTAAAAACGTGAATATATTATTACACACGGGGTAATCTTTGCTACAGGTTCGCGCATTGTCTATTGGCAACATATCACGAAATAATTTCTTGATATGTTGCCGTTTTACGTTTTACGTTTTCAAATGGACATTGCATGGCCAAGTAATGAGCGAAAATGCAAAGTGATATTCACTAACTCACTGCACTCACTTTGTACACGGTTTCAAAACTTCCCCGGAGTTGTTCTTATCTGAATACTTCGATCGTACATATCTTACATATCGTACATAAAACCGAAACCTGTTACATGATTTTATTGTTAATACGAATACAACAAGGTATGAGGAAACCGCTAGAATGAAAATTTTATTTTGAGGATTTGGACAATGTTACTAAGTCCCTTTAATGATTGTGTAGCGTGATTGTGATTGTTACATGTGTGTGATCGTGATTGTGCTTGTGATTGTCATGGTTATTGAGACTGTGACTGAGATGGTAATTGTGACTGTGTTCATGAGTGTGATCGTGATTGTGATCGTGATTGCGATTTTGCTTAATATGATTGTGACTGAACTTATACTCATAGTTTGCTCTTAACATGTTACATATAGACTATACAGGGTGGCCCAAAAAGCGGAACGGGGCACTTCCCAAAGAAAAGTAACAAAATGAACATGTCTATCGGATAGGGTGTCCTTTCCAATGAACAACGATAACAAGGAAAGTAATTGTGGACGTGTAGTTTTTGTTTTAGTGCGATTTGAGTGAGACCATGTCAGGTTCTTATTTGTGTAAATTTTTACCAAGTCAGTGTTTGATAAATAAGACTTACTCCCCGTCATACTATTGACCAATCATGCCCATTCTATCGGCACCGCTCGGCACACGGTTGAATGCACACTAACAATGGCGCGCGGAATACTCGCGTGTTCAACGGTATGTCGGGCAGTAAAGTCTCATATAATAGGCACTGACTTGGAAAAAATTTACAAAAAAGGGGAACATGACATGGTGTTACTCACAGCGTCCTAAAACAAAAACTACACGACCAAAATGACTGTTCGTGGTATCATTTTTCATTGGAAAAGACACTCCATCCTATGGATTTAATAATTGTGTTACTTTATTTTGGGAAGTGCCCCGTTCTGTTTTTTGGGGCCACCCTGTATAGACCCCTCCCCCTCCCGTAATATCCCAGCATGGTACGCCGCTCCAATAAATACAACTCTAGACACACATTTTGCATGCACTTATACCAGCCTGGGGAATATTCATAAAAAGACACTAACTTATATAAATATATACTTTTGTTGCTTACTAAACCGTATGATTTGAATTTAAATGGATTTAGCGTGGAACTAATATAGCGGGGTTATATGATTATACTGGATGAGATTATGACTAAAGTGTTTATTTTTGCTGCAAAGTGTGTGAAATTCCATGCAAAGAAACAAATTTGAATTCTCGGAAGGCGTTATTACGTAATCGCGAATCGTCTTGCTTTAAATTTAATTAAAATTGTAAGAAAAAGAAACACGTTTGAATTAAAAAAATGTTTTTGAACGACTGTTTTATGAATTCAAAGGCTAAGAAACGATTTTGAACGATATATCACAGCTGCTGTAACAGAATCGGCGAAATTGAATAAACACAAAATGAATTCCTTCGGCTTAATTACGAAATTGACCGATAAATCCTAAATATTAGCCATAGTGCCTTGTGTGATTTGTAATCTTATCTTATTGAATATAATTGTATTTCCCAAAATACATGATGTTGTCATTTTATTCATAGAAAAATGATTGGGTGTGAATGGCATTGACAAATGTTGCAAACCACAGAATTCAAGCCCATTTTTAAACCCTATAAAGTGTACTGCCCCCTAAGAAAAAGTAATTTTACGTTGAGTTGCATGAAAAAAATTATTGTGTGTAATACAAGAATACACTTATGTGATTAGTTTGACAAGAGACAAATACATAAATAAAATACATTGTTAAACAAATCAATTTTAATTGTAGTCGAGCTTTTATCTAGATAAATAAAGTGACTTTTTATGGCCTTTTCGTTGATGTTGCGACATCTGTGAATCAATTTTTAAGAGCCGTCGCACCCATCATGTGAAGCTTTCACTTTTCAACAATATATACACTATGGCTTTGTAGACATTCTCAGAAATGAGAGGGGACAGACAAATGCCCCTTGAATTTGGTTATTGTTGATTACGATTGTATTTCACTTGCACACATTATTGTACCGTGCTCTATGGATACGTTGTTCACTTGACATGAGTGTTCGCCTTTTGTAAGCCAACTTTCAAAAGTTGTGAGGTTATTGTCTTATATCTGTATATGTAAGAACATGTCAATTAACAGCTTGCCTGAAACAAAATATTAGGGCCTTAAAGGGGTAGTACAGTTTTGGAAGGCTGAACTTTAGTAACCAAACCTGGACAGTAACATTATATACTAATAGTTATAACTCCACCATGCTCGAAAGGACTTACAAAATTACAAACGACTAAGTAAAAAGCCCGTTATCATTCAAAAAGAGCCATTGAAACACAAGAGGGCGCTTTCTAAAAAGGCATTGGTTTCAACCATTTTTCATGCAAAATTATGCTTGTGATATTTTATTGAAATAATGATTAAATAGAGAGATCATCAACAACTATTTAAAAAACGCTTTTGAAAATGTTTAAAAAAGTGCAAGCATTTTTTTAATTTTTTGAAAAATTCAGCTAATTATTTGGGCCCCAAATAATTATAGGTCCAGATATATTTATTGATATTTCAACCGTTTCTGGGTCGATTTTGACCAAACAAAGTTTATTCTGCCATTAAAATTGCATGTTTTCTCAAATTCGACACTCAATTTTTCATTACCTCACAAAAAAATTGTGATGTGCAGCGCCCTCTCTACCAAAACTAAACTACCCCTTTAAATCTCATTTTCGAGGAGTTATAGACCTCAAAATAATAAAAGCGGCGGACCGTCATTTATATAGCAATAACAGAGTTGTTCAATCTGAAATTGTATTTGGATGTTACATTCATCCTCATCCGTCTACTGGAAACTGTTTAGACGATTTGTAAAATGATATGTATAGCACTGACTTGTGCTTTTCTTCTCGTTGAACATTTATATACGTACAGATCTGCAACCGGTATATCCAGATAGTATAATTTCAATCATTTGAATAGTAATCGATGATAGAGCATATACATTTAGTTCTTCTATGTGATTTGAATCGAAAGCATTATTCAACATTCGTCTGCAATACATGACTTGTTATAAAGACCAGTCCAAATCCTGAAGGGTTGTATAGTACATGAAATTCTATTTATTTTCATAATTAACAGAACAACTGACACGTGAAGATTCATATGCAATACATAAACATGTTGTTAAGACCAGTACAAATACTAGAGAGTGGTACAATAATAAAATTCTTTATTCATTTTCATAATCAACAGATAGAACAACTGGCTCTTAGTGGTTATGGCACACACTTGCTGGGTCCTGTTGCTTCTGAGCATCTTGGGAAAGCTATCTGCACTATGCCTCACCTTCGATCTCTCACGATAGAAAGTGGGAAATTTGATGATGCTCTCCTCACAACTATATCATCATTAGCGCGATCGTCAAAGGTAAATTACATGTTAAAGGGATGGTTGAGTTTCGGTAAAGAGAGGGCAGTTTTGGTCAAACTGAATTTTAGTAACCAAAGCCAGCACCATTTCATTACAAACTAATAGTTGTAACTCCACCATTCTCAAAAGGAAGTTTGTCTTTGCCTAGACATTTTGGACTAAGTAGTGCAACTATGCGCCTATAATTATAGCATGCATGAAGGCTTCAAACGGTCAAAATTATCTATAAGAGCGGGAGGCAGCTGCAGGATCCTGCAGAGGCCCCTGGTCTGGTGGACGATTTACCATGCGCTAGGCAGTTTGTTAGGCCTACGCGCTCTATACTACTGAAATGCGGTATTAACGGAGCGTCGATCCTCGCGCGCGGGACTGACAATTCGCATAAATAAGGCGCTATGCCCGCGGCCTCCCACTTGGAAGGATTCTTCAAACTGATATAGTGGGCTATTGCTACTAGGGAACGACTGTTATGTTGTTCTTTATTATTATTGATCACATTATTATCATCACATATTTAATAACACATGATAATAATGAATGATATAACGACACATTTGACCTAAAGGGGACCACCAGGCAAAGGACAACACATTAGGTATATTAGGTAATAGATACCCAACATTTTGCAAAGGGTTGTGTAATTCATAAACAAAGTAATTAATTTCCACCACTTACAGAACCACTGCTATTTCCTGGTTCCATACGGGCCAAGCATTTGCGAGTGCGCCAATGCTTTCACGCGTACGTCAATAGATTCCCGGATGATTCATTCGCTCTGCACAGTGCGCTCTGGCTCTGCACGCATATAGTCTACGCAATTCAGACCGCATGAACGCATGGTTGAGAATGGTGATGCGTTTTCCAATTATATATTTTTTCTGAAAACATATTTTTGTGAACTTGTTGAAGGAATGAATACTAAAGATGGTACCTTTCTATAATAAGAATATTATTTTTGGGTGGTGGTACCCTTTAATTTCGGGTTGTTCGACATTTTTTTTGGGGGGGGGGGCCAAACGATTGGGGGGGGGGGCACGTGCCCCCCCCCCCCCCCCGTGCCCCCCCGTAGCTACGCCACTGGGTTTCAATCATTTCAAATATTATGCGTGTAATGTTATATTGAAATAGTGATTAGATAGAGAGATAATCATCAACAATTTAAAACCTTCTTTTGTAAATATTTTTAAAGAGGAAGCTTTTTTTAAATTTTGGTAACGGCTGGTTCAAAATAATTGAATATTTGTGGGGCCCCACAATTATTACAATTTGTTATGTTTATGTATATTTCAGCCATTTCTGATCCCATTTTGATCAAAATAAAGTTTATTCTGCCATTAAAAATTGCATGCTATTTCGAATTCGACACTCAGTTTTTCATTATCTCACACAAAATTACTTTGTGTAGCGCCTTCTATACCAAAACTCAACTGTATTGAGTATTGGTCAAACTTAACTTTAGTAACCAAAACCTGCACCATTACGGTACAAAGTAATAGTTACAATTTCACCATGCTCGAAAGTTATTACAAACGACTAAGTAAAACCCCTGTTATCATTCAAAAAGAGTCGTTACAACTCAAGAGGGCGCTATTTAACAAAATCACTGGTATTAGCCATTTTTCATACAAAATTGTACATTTAATGTTTTGTTAAACTAATGATTCAATAGAGTTATCATCAACAACTTTTTAGAAACCTATTCAGATTTTTTTCCAAGTAGTCTTTAAGCATTTTTTATTTTTTTTCTAAAAAGTCTAAATATCCCACGGTGATGACTGGTGAAGAATCTTTCTGAACCGATTTTGATCAAATAAAGTTTATTTTGTCATTAAAATTGTATGTTCTTTCAATTTGATAGTCGGTATTTATTATCTCAAAACAAATTTTTGGGGGGGGGCACTTCGGGAAATACCAACACTCAACGGTACCTTTAACTCTCTCTATCTCCCACCCTCTCTCTCTTCCCGTCAGTTTCGTCTTTCTCTTTTTTTGTATTTAATTGTATACATTCATACGGTATTGTAACCGAATGGACTGTTGCGTATGCATTTTAAAGAGGAAAAACGCTGGTAGTTTTGCGCATTGTTACCTTTGTAGGCTCGGTCACAACTGACCAGATTGCGTAAACGTATGCCACATGTGAAGAGTTCGTTTAAAAAAAAGGTTAGGTCCATCTGTAAGTTTTGAGAAAAAGATTTTTTTTTTTGTATTTCTCATAGTTAGCAATGTTGAGAGGATAGGCAATTCTATTACATGAAAGAGCATCATAATAGGTTTGTAAAATAACTCTTTAAAAATAATCCCAGCACCTTCTGTTTTTGTTTATTAATTTTTTTTTAATATTTGTTTTTTAACCTAACCTTTTCTGGAAACAACACTGTGTTGGACCTAACCTCTTTAAAAAAAAATGATATTTTGTTTTGCTATGTGTACACTTTAACTACTTTCCAGTATGAATTTGAGTTTTCTGTTAGCTTTACCGGATAGAGCTTCTCAAAATCTATAGATTAAGCTAAAAAATTGAATTTTGATGGAAAATGGACCTCTTTTGGAAACGAGCTCTCTATGAAGAATTCGTTTCCCAAAAAGGTTAGGTCCACGTAAGTTTTGAGAAAAAGAGGTTTTTTTAATTTCTCATAGTTAGCAATATTGAGAGGATATATAATTCTATTACTTGAAAGAGCTTCATAATAGGATTGTAAAATAATTCTTTAAACAAATCCCAGCACCTTCTGTTTTTTGTTATTAATTTGTTTAATATTTGTCGTTTTAACCTAACCTTTTCTGGAAACAACACTGTGTTGGACCTAACCTCTTTAAAAAAAAAAAAAAAAGGATTTTTTGTTTTGTGTAAACTTTAACTACTCAGTTTCCAGTATGAATTTGAGTTTTCTGTTAGCTTTACCGGATAATCGAGCCGCTCAAAATCTATAGATTAAGCTAAAAATGAATTTTGATGGAAAATGGACCTAACCTCTTTTGGAAACGAGCTCTTCATGTATAGAAATATGCGAAATAAATTATTCGGTGACAAACGTCGTCTCCGTTGCTGCTCGAATTTTCTCACGAATGGATATGGAACGGATTTAACGTACAAAAACGCACGATTACCAGACGAGTACAGGACAGTTACGGGGCATAGAACGGACATCACCGTATGGTAACGGACAACACCATATGAGTAACGGATCACACCGTACGAGTAACTTAAAAGAACCGATCAAAACAAAAGTGGAACGCATAAGAAACTGACAAAACGTTCTTCGAACGTATCTATACAGGTCATATGATATGACAGCAAATTAGTGCAGTATATAGATCAGTTATTCATTGTCATCATCGGTTAAACACTTTTTTCCCGACTCGGGTTGTATCATCGCCCCTTGATTGAAGATGCCCAACAATAAGGTGAGGTCTAGTCATGCCGGGAAAGAGAAAAGCTGTCAAATTCCTTTCTCTCTACCCTCTCCCATTGGATGTGAGGTAGAATAGATTCCAACAAAGGCAGCTTTAGTCACAAGAAGATGAACCACCATAAATATAAATACATGTGGCCCAATATGGGCCACTGGTAGAATATCTTTCTGATCTAGGAGAGATCACTAACATGTCAGCCACTACAAGTCCTAGCCATTCAACTCAAAAGTCAAGACAATAAAATATGTAGACAAATCATTCATACCGCCTCAAGAACGAGCAGGAAATGTGTAAAGTTCTGGAATGGATGGAGGAACATGTCGGTGGAGCGTGCAAATAAGAAGTATATAAGACCTCTGGGGCGACGAGGCTGATGAGCAGGGCTATGGTGGTCAGTTTAGATTTATTTGAATATAAATATTTTTTTCATAATCTTTATTCGTTAAAATCAATGTCATAAGTTTCAGAAATTTGTGATAATTATTATCACCTGTATAACTTATGTATTACTTATAATTAGGTTATACATCTTCTTCTTCTTCTTCTTCTTCTTCTTCTTCTTCTTCTTCTTCTTCTTCTTCTTCTTCTTCTTCTTCTTCTTCTTCTTCTTCTTCTTCTTCTTCTTCTTCTTCTTCTTCTTCTTTTGAGGTAGGTCGTGTATTTTTTAGGCTCCGGATTTGTTCTTTTTTGTGGGTGTTTTTGACCTTCGTGGTCCTTGATTTTTCATAGGTTGTATCTTTTTGATGCACTGATTACTTTAGACCAGTCCTCGCTATGTCAGGTTTATTAATTTTTCCGTATTTTGAGGTGTTTTTTTTGTTTGGTTGTGTGTTGCTTTTCGTATTGGCTGTGCTGTATGGCCGGCCGATCGGATCTCCATGTACAGGGCCAGGCACAAGGCCCTATTGGTAACCCTACTATTGTAGGTGTTGAACAGTTTAAACTCGTAACGAGGGACAATGGGGTTTCTTTTAGCGCCATTAACAATGTCTCGATTCAAACGTACATTGATGCGTTCGTACAGAACATTCCACCTGAGCATATTGTCTCTGCTTCTCGAATCTCGAACGGTCGCATTGCTATCTATCTTAATTCCAAAGAGTCAGTGGTGCGTGCTGTGAGTCGTGGATTGAATTACGAGGGGGCTTTCATTGAATTAACCCCTCTCGTACGCCCCACCACTAAGCTCATTTTGTCCAATGTGTACCCAGAGATACCGAATTCTGTCTTAGTCGAGAATATAGGTTCGTTTTGTAAGGTTGTCTCTCAATGTAGGCCCATTCCACTAGGGTTGAAGAATAAGAAGCTCACACATGTAATGAGCTTTCGGAGACAAGTTCAAGTGCTCATGAATCCAAATATTACCCCTCCCGACCATATTAATTTTACCCACTCGGGTACTAATTATCGTGTGTTTGTGTCTACGGAGTCTGCACGGTATTTTAATTGTGAGGAATTTTGACATATTTCGCGCTCATGCAAAAAGCCGAAATCTCAAGCCAACATTGCCCCACCCCCTACGACTTTGAACAAACCTACTACTTCGACAGACGACCGACACCCCTTCGGGCCGACCCCCGCTACTGGAGTGAAGCACACTGCCCCTCCCCCGCCTCTCCTTGTTGGGTTGACTGCTAGTTTAGCTCGTGACGCGCCCCCTCCTGTTGAGGTGCCCCAATCCGGCCCTTCGCGTCCCACCTCCCCCCAGCCTTCTTGCTCCTCGCTGAACCCACCACCCTCTGTAGCTTCATCAGCCCTTCCACCCAGTCCATCGGGGGTTAAGGGTCCCCAGATTGATGTTGTACGTGAGGGTGATGGGGGTCCCTCCCCATCTCATAAACTTGGCTCCCCCAAACCCACTCCCCCCTTGTGGAGTGAACCTCCCTTGCCCAGGAGGTCCTTTTCGGATGTTGTCTCCAAGCGGAAACATACTGCAGCCACACCTGCAGAAGAGATTTCTAATACCCTTACACCACTCAAGACCCCATCCCCTCATAGGAAAATACAGAAGAAGTCTCTTACCCCTTTGGTGAACAAGTCCCCTACGCTTACACAGGCCCTCGACACCCCGACTCCTGAACCCCCCTCCACCCCATTGTCCTCGACCGAGAACCCCGCCGCAGACTTGACAGACACTGACTCTATGACCTGGGAGGATACCCAGTCCCAGACTGATGAAGAGTCGATACATGAAGAGACTCTCCCCCTCACACCAGGCCCCCTGTCGGCTTCTGAAATTATTAAGTTTTTAGCTTCGATTAAAGGCAGGAAAAAACCAACTCAAATAGCTCGCAAATACACTTCCAATATTCCTGGTTTAGTGAAACAATTGAAGCCCTTGAAGAATAGTCCGCTATTTAAGAAAAGCATGCAACAGAGGATTTATAAATTAGTTACACGCTAGACGTGTAGTCTAGCTTGTTTTGGTTTTGTGATTGTTGTTGTTGTTGTTTTTTTGTTTTTTTTACGTATGGCTCTGTTTATGGTTGGTGGTTTTTCTTTTGTGATGGCTTTGTCACTGCTGACCCTCAATACGGGTGGGTGCTCGGCGATTTCGCAAAATGCGTCTTTTAAAGTTTTTGTTGATCATTTGACCTCTAACCCAGATATAGTCTTCTTGCAAGAGCTAAATGAAAATAGCTCTTGTTGGAGGGAATGGTCTTATGTTTCTTTTTGTTCGCCGAGCTCCTCTCGTGGGTCAGGGGTCACAACGTTATTGAATAGCTCAAAAATAGAGTGTTTGTCTTCACTTTCTGTTTGTGATGGGTATATTTTATATCATAAAATTTGTTTCAATAGGGCCATATATCACATTTATAATACCCTCATCCCCCATGATGATCGGCTGGCTTTACGTACCATAACAGCCCTTCATGATCATGTTTCTAGCTGTAATGATGGCACTATTGTCATTGGGGGCGATTTTAATTGCACGGAGAATCCAGTACTTGATCGTTTTCATATGTCAGTAGAACACAGGGCTAAAGTTTCAGTTGCTTTGAGGAATGTATTTAATTCGTTTTCGCTTTGTGATACTTGGCGTAGATTGAATCCTGGTGTAAAGAAATTTACTTGGTTTAGAAATAATTCGGCTAGTGTTCATGGGGCTTCTAAGTCCAGGCTAGATCGTTTTTATGTACCGCTATGTTTATTTTCTTCTGTTCATTCATGTGATATTATTCCTTGTTCCCTTTCTGATCATTCAGCGGTGCTGTTGAAATTTAAGCCCCCTTCATCAATTCGTGGAGGAAGTGCTTATTGGCACTTTAATAATACTTTATTAGAGGATGAGAATTATAGGGAAATTATAAAATCCTTTTGGTTAGATTGGCAGAAGGAAAAGATAAATTTTGTGGAAGTTGCTTCTTGGTGGGATTTTTGGTAAAGTTCATATTAAGTCTATTACTCAAATGTATAGCTCTAAGATTAGGCAAGAGAAACGGTCAGCTTTATTTGATATTAATAGAAGGATTGATGAACTTCAGTCTACACCAGACTTTACTCTTAAGATAAGAAATGTACTTGCTGAACAAAGAGATGCACTTAATTTATTATTGAAAAATGAGGCACAGGGTGCTCTCATAAGGTCTCGCTTTAGATACACGAATGAGGCTGATTCTTGTTCTAGTTTCTTTTTTAATCTTGAAAAGTCGAATTCGAATTCTAAAAATATGTCTCGCATTCGTCTCCCCTCTGGTTGTATAACAGAAGATCCGAATGAAATAAGAATGCATGTTCGTAATTTTTATGAGTATTTATACTCGTCTTCTGTTGTCGATAAGAGTGCCCTAGAATATTTATTACCCGATTCCATTGTTTATGACCCCTCCCTGTTAGAGGATCTTGAAGACCCTCTTTCGGAGGAGGAGTTTGATGTTGCAGTACAGCACCTTGGCAAGAATAAGTCGCCCGGTTTAGATGGGCTCACATCAGAATTTGTTCAGGTCTTTTGGCCTACTTTACGTGATGATTTTTTCTCTGTTATTTGTTCGTCATTTGAGTCAGGGGCTCTGCCTCCCTCTCTTAGACGGGCAGTTATAACGTTGCTCCCTAAAAAAGGAGATTTGGCGGATGTTTCAAATTGGCGCCCCGTTTCTCTTTTAAATACGGATTATAAAATTCTTGCCAAGGTGCTTGCTGGCAGGCTAACGCAATATATTGGCAATGTTATTGGTGAGGATCAAACATATTGTATTCCTGGCCGCTCCATTTATGATAATATTAATTTAATTCGTGATGCTATTTGTTATGCAAATGCTGAAGATATACCCTTGGCCTTGATTAATTTAGATCAGAAAAAAGGCTTTTGATAATGTGGATCACTCTTATTTGTTCAACGTTATGAAGAAAATGGGGTTTGGTGATCGTTTTATTTTTTATATACAGACTTTGTACGAGGGTGCTGAGAGCCTTATAAAAGTAAGTGGGTCACTGACTTCACCCTTCCTTTTGGAGAAGGGAATTCGTCAGGGGTGCCCCCTCTCAGGACTACTCTATACTATTGCAATCGAACCGTTTTTAGTTACTTTAAGGAATACTTTAATTAATCATGGTTTATGTATACCTGGAACTAATGTGAATTGTGCTATATCTGCGTATGCAGATGATGTAACTGTTTGTATTACTTCGGACCCAGGGTTCGCTGTGGTTGAGAAGGCTTATGATTTGTTTAGCCGCGCCTCTGCTGCTTGTCTTAATACACAAAAGTCTCAGGGCTTATGGGTTGGCCGATGGATGGGGCGCAATGATTCGCCCTTGAATTTTATGTGGAATAATGAAGGTCTCCCGTTTCTTGGAGTTCATTTGGGAAACACAATTAATTATGTGCGTCAGAATTGGAGTAAGTGTAAAGATAAATTAATTAAAATGTTTGCTTCTTGGTCTCGGCTTGTTTATTCTTTGTCTTTTAAAGGGAAAGTTTTAATTGCAAATCAGCTGGCAGCCTCTAAGGTTTTCCACTGTTTAGCGGTTCTTTCTCCCCCAGACAATATTCTAAATGAACTCCAGAATTTACTTGTTGATTTTGTGTGGTCTAAGAAGCGACATATGTTGAAAAAATCAGTTCTTTTTGAACAACCTGACAAAGGAGGACTTGGTCTAGTTTGCCTCCAAGCACGCGTTTTTTCTTTTAGGTTCCGTTTTCTTCAACGTTTTTTCAATCTTACTTCACATCCGGCTTACCTTTTTATGAAATGTTTTTTTCGACAATATTGTAAGTTGGGTTATGATTATCAATTGTTTCACGTTGAAATTAACCGTAAATTTCTTGTTAGTTTGCCGGTTTTTTATGGTGAGGTTTTGCGTGCTTGGATGGTGTCCGGAGCCCGTATAGATACACGATCTATCTCGTTTAATTATGTTGCCAATATGCCATTAACTTGTTTTTTGTTACCAAATGATAATTATGTTGGTTGCTGCCCCCCTGCTCGACCCTTGGCGTGCGGGGCCAAACTAGTCCGCCACTTGCTTGACCCCTTGTCTGGTCTGTGGCTTTACCCCTCCGCTTTACATACATATTTTAAAGGACTTCGCCCGCCTTCCCTTCGTCTCATCCGCCGCGAACTCCAGCACCTGCGCCTTGCCATCGCTAGCGCGTTTCCAGCCTGGTTCAACGAGCTTGGGTGCAAGATATCGACACATGTGGATCTACAGACAATTTCATCTTTCCCATCGGTTGCGATCGACGTCTGCTTGTCGATGCTTGAAAATGGAAGCAAAGCTTCGTCAAAATCTATCTACAGGATGTTCAACAAGATCATTAACAAACTTTCCGACCATGTTTCGCACTGGCACCGAATTGGGTCCGTCGACGAGTCAACCAAGCTGCAGTGGGCCCTTGTCTACAAGCTACCGACGTCGAAGAAGGAAGGCGATGTCCAGTTTAAGCTTTTTCACAATATATTGCCCTCACTTACTGTTTTGCATCACATAAATCCTGATATTTTTTCGCGACACTGCAGCTGGTGCAAGGATGCACCAGGTACAATAGAACATTTATTTATTCAATGCCCGGCCATTCAACCGGTCCTTATTACTGAATCGTTTGTTCCCATCTTTACTTTTAAATTTTGATTTATACTGGTCCCTTGTCCCGTGTGCAGGTGGTCGTAGCAGGGAGGCGGTGCGCCTCGCTAATTTTTGATCATTAGTTGCAAGTGTGTCATTTATACTTTGTTTCGTACGAATTCTTTTTCCAATCCTGGGATTATTTGGCAGCATCAGTTAAAAAGCAGGATTTTATATGAATTACATTATTATCATTTGTGCCACAATGTCGATGCTTTTTTAAAAACGTGGTCACATAATAATACTCTGTTCCTTTTCGATGATTGCAAATTGATTTGGTTGTTTTAGAGTTTGCATCTATCTTATGTAGATGCGTTTGTTATTACATGTACGTTGTATTGTTTTTACATTGTTTACTTTGGTAACAATGTTTATACTTGTATAACCTTTGTAAACAAACTTTACGTTTGTATTATGTACTATTCTTTTATTGTAAGCTTCTGACTTTGATTTATAGTTTGTAATCAAAGATATCCTTTTGAAAAGTCAAAAAAAGTCTTCTTCTTCTTCTTCTTCTTCTTCTTCTTCTTCTTCTTCTTCTTCTTCTTCTTCTTCTTCTTCTTCTTCTTCTTCTTCCTAATTTTGTGCGTCGCATATCTCAAGATCAGATGAATCAATTGTCATGAATCTTCACATGATGATAGATCATGATCTAACTTAGAACTGCGAAGCTTTTCAGTGACGTCACATCACTATGACGTCATCAGGAAGCCATTTTGTAAAATATCATTAATCATCATATCTCAGTTATGCATCATCAATTTCAATTGAAATTTCACATAAATATTAATCGGGTCAATCGTCATCTTTTAAGCTCATGCGCATGCGCTTACAATTGGAGACGCGCGCGTACGCGTCCGTCAAATGAAAAAAATAAATACAAATGCTCAAAACCCTAACCCAAGTCTTTTACTATATGTTTCAGACAATTTTAAGCGTTTCAAAAATTTCCGCGCGTGCGCGTATTTCCGCGCGTAACGCGAATGAATAGAAATGTTTTGTTTTTTCACATGTTTTGCATTCCTTATACATCCCTCAACACACCCTATACATTTGAGTCATTGTTGACTCATAATAACGGAGTACGCGCGCGTCAAAGTCAAAATTACGCCCGCATGCAAAATGGCAAAATATGGTAAAAACATCCTTTTTTGTACTCGGCAATAACTTTTTTTTCAGTCCTTAAACACCCAATTTTCTTTTAATATTCGGATAGATTATGAGTTGTAGATACGAATTCATACCTCATTTATGCCGAGTAAATGTTATAAAGTCATCGTATTGACGGTTAAAGTTGAAAATGCGAATTTTACTCAATTTCAATCAATGTTGAAATCGATCAGTGTACTTTTCCCCACCAATGTACTCCCAAATATTGATATATCGTAGCTGATGTCCTGCTCTATTCGCAATCTATTCACACCATTTAGTTTTGTTCACTGGATCCTGATGAATTGTTTGATTGGAAATAAGAGTTCAAATCTGTTACAAATTGTGGGTTAGCCAAAACGTATGTTTTCGACCTATAACTGCTGAAGGAATTATGCTATCAACTTGAAATTGCGGATGTAGATAGGGATTTGCAAGCCCAACATTTTATAAGTTAACAATAAATCGTGAAAATGCATATTTCATTGACATATTTACCGTCAAAGGTCAAATATATCAAGCATGAATACTCAATAACCACGTACGCCGCGGACATGAAATTCAGCACACATGTATGTTATAATGAAAGGAAAAATGTTCATAAGATAAGATCGGATTATGAAAATGGCGTTAAGGATATGTAAATTAGGTTCAAAGGTCAAATAGCTCACTGTTACAATGACAAATGCAGTGTGCAATCACTGATGTATCTTTCCCGATTTCCCATTTTCGTTAAGAGATCTGATGTTGGTTTCGCGGTATAATTTGTGACACAAGATCTAAGTGTCGTGGGTTCGAATCCAAGGCAAAATTTTTTTAACTTTCTTTTTTATTCCTTTTTCTTTTTTTTTCAGGGGGGGGGAGGATCTATTATTATTGGTGTGATGATTGAGTAGTTATTTTTGGAATCATCCTTTTATCATAATAAATCGATACGTATAACCTTAATTCGTCAAAAGTGACGAATTCAACATCTAGTTCTTTTTTGTTTTTTGTTCTTACCTTGTTCGTTTTCTTTCATTACATTTTTCTTGATTAATATTGATTTGACACAATTACCACTGGGAACCAAATATTTTTACAAGCATTGCTTCTTTTTGGTTCCCCCATATTTCACGTTATGTTAATTACAGACAAATTGTTGATTATTAAGGTTATACGTATATCATACGTATAACCTTATTGATTTCGTCAAGATTTTTATTTATTTATTTATTTATTTATTTATTTATTATTTATTCTTCCTAATTCTGTGCGTCGCATATCTCAAGATCAGATGAATCAATTTTCATGAATCTTCACGTGATGATAGATCATGATCTAACTTAGATCTGCTAACCTTTCAGTGACGTCATTAGGACGCCATTTTGTAAAATTTTAATAATCATCATATCTTAGTCATGAGTTATCAATTTCAATTCAAATTTCGCATCAATATTGATCATCTCAATGGTCATCTTTAAAGCTCATGCGCATGCGCCTACACTTGAAAACGCGCGCGTACGCGTCCGTCAAATGAAAATAAAGTTAAAAAATGCTCAAAACCCCAACCCAAATAATTTACTATATGTTTCAAACAATTGTAAGCGTTTCAAAAATGTCCGCGCGTGCGCGTCGGCGCGCGCGTATTTGCGCGCGTAACGCTAATGAATAAGAACATTTTCGTTTTGTACATGTTTTGCAATCCTTATACATCCCTCAACACACCCTATCAATTTGAGTCATTGTTGAAATGAAATGAAATGAAATGAAATGAAATTAAATTTGAAATGAAATGAAATTTATTAATATCCTTTCACCCTTAACAAGGGTATTGAAGATAACAATATAAGAAATGTCTCATTGAATAATATCACATAGTTATATACAATATGTACAAAGTATAATCATAAAATATTTACAAAGTATAATATCAATAATAACATCTAATATTTACAAAGTAAGTTCTCTAATCGTAAGTATGATATAAATGTATATGCAGGTGATGCAGTAATCAATTAATTAATTAAAGGCACTAAATGAATCAGTTACAAATTATTTCAGTCTCAGATTTATCACTGTGAAAACTAAAATTGTTGATTTTACACTTAAGGTTTGATTTCCAATATTGAAATATAAGCTGTGATAATTCTTTGTCGTATGTACAATAATATACAATAATATACAAACTATTTATTTAAATCTGTCCATGATGATGCTGCAGAATTTTGATAGCTTCAACAATGTCGACGGCAAAGGGGAATTAAACAATTCATACATTTTGATAGTGTCCGGCCGTTTTTTAAAGTAATTATCGAGGAATTTCTTCCTTGCTAGTTCAAATTCCGTACATTCAAAAAGGTAATGGAATTCATCCCCAAGTTTAGAATTATTGCACAAAGTACAAAATCGTTGTGATCTATCCACGTTTGAATATCTATAAATTGGCAGACGATGATTTCCACATCTAAATTTACAAAGTATTACTCTATGCTTAAATGGTAATTTCATGAGGCATTTTTCGAATGTACATGTTTGTTGACTCATAATAACGGAGTACGCGCGCGTCAAAGTCAAAATTACACGCGCACGCAAATTGGCAAAATATGGTAAAAACATCCTTTATTTATTCGGCCATAACTTTTTTTAAAGTCCACAAACACCCAATTTTCTTTTAATATTCGGATAGATTATGAGTTTTAGATACGGATTCATACCTCAATTATGCCGAGTAAATGTTATAACGCCATCATATTAAGGGTTAAAGTTGAAAATGCGAGTATTAATCGATTTTAATCGACTATTGACCATATCTCGCTTATTCTCCATCAATTTTCTCACAAATTTCGATATATCGTAGCTGATGTCCTGCCCTATTTGTAATCTTTTCACAACAATTCGTTATGTTAACTGGATCCTGATGAATTGTTTAATTGAAAATAAGAGTCAAAATCTGATAAAAATTGAGGTTTAGCCAAAACGTATGCTTTCGACCTATAACTGCTGGAGGAATTATGCTACCAATGTGAAACTTCGCATGTAGATAGGGATTTGCAAGCCCCTCATTTCATAAGTTAACACCAAATCGCGAAAATGCATATTTCATGTCATATTTACCGTCAAAGGTCAAATAAATCAAGCATGAATACTCAATAACCACGTACGCCGCGGATATGAATATTCAGCACACATGTATGTTATAATGAAAGGAACAATTTTCATAAGATAAGATCGGATTATGAAAATGGTGTTAAGGATATGTAAATTAGGTTCAAATGTCAAATAACTCACTGTTACAATTTCCCATTTTCGTTTAGAGATCTAATGTTGGTCTCGCGGTATAATTTGTGACACAAGATCTAAGGGTCGTGGGTTCGAATATTTTTTTAACTTTCTTTTTTATTCTTTTTCTTTTTTTTTCAGGGGGGGGGGTCTATTATTATTGATATGATGATTGAGTAGTTATTTTTGGAATCATCCTTTCATCATAATAAATCGATACGTATAACCTTAATTCGTCAAAAGTGACGAATTCAACATCTAGTGTTATATTCTTAATGTATTTTAGTCTTCAATTTATTCATTTAATTGTATATCGTTTTTTAATGTATTGTTTGTTTGTATAATTACTTGTTCAAAATTTATTTGTGAAATATGGAAATAAATTCAAATCAAATCAAATCAAATCAAATAAGAAATTATAAAAACAATAGAAAACACGAGGAAGAACCTGACTCTTCCAATTGTTTGTGTCGTATTATCATTTCAAATGCTCCAAAGAATATATGTAGTGAAAACCAATGTTGAATTATAAAGAATATATGATTTATGGGTCAAAATATAAATTGTATTACCTTATTTGCATAAATTACCATAAATATGCAAATTAATGAATTTTTCAAAAAATTAAAATTACCATTCTATTCTGTACACTTCACTTATCATGCATGCAAGCTTAAGGGAGGCATTAATAATCCCCCCCCCCCCCCGGCCGTAGAAAGACCTCAAATAGCCCGTCCTTTTTAGGGTTATATGGACTTCTGCAATGTCCGAAATGCAAACATAAAATGATATGGGACTGAGACATCCAGTCACGTTGATATATATATAACCAATTAATGCACGTAATCCAAATCCGTTCATGTACGGTAGTTATACTGTAGTCGTCAGTTTGGTACTTTTGACCACCGTTCTCTCTGCTTGACCTCCGTTATTCATTGTGTTCCTGTCCGCTGCGCATTCGTTTTGTGTCCGACACACCTCCGTTTTATCCGTTGCATATCAAGTTAGTTGTCCGGTGTCACGATAAATCTGTACGCACTGCGAAATCCGTACGCAGTCGCAAATGCGCATGCGCATCTGTGGTAAAATTGCCTGCGAAAATCGTTCCCATTTGTAATAAAGCATGCAAAGTGCCTCCTTGAGGCTCCTTGCGGCACACAGTGTTGACAAAACCCGACGGTGGATTAAGAAACTCGATTCACGCCATTTAAAATGTTGATAAAACATGTGTCAATTTGTTATTAGCATAAAATTGCGGCGTAATAATGGTCACGATTTTCGCAAGACACAAACTCCAAATGTCTAAACGCATGCGCATTTGCTACTGGGTACGGATTTCGCAGGTCACGGATTTCGCACCACACCGGTCGTGACACACGTCCACCATTTTCCATACAGAATTATGCTTGTGATGTTTTATTGAAATAATGATTAAATAGAGAGATCACCAACAACTACTTAAAACATGCTTTTGACAATTTTTGAAAAAGTTTTTGACCAAATAAAGTTCAAGTTCAAGTTCAGTTTATTTAACACTTTATAAAAACAACAAGTTGACAAGGTAAGAAAAGTAACAAAAATACAAGGCATATATACAAGATCAAGATACAATGTAAACAAATAACGAACAAAATTATAAAGTGTAAGGAGTCAGTAGAAAGGCTGTAGTGCCTTATGTGAACTGACCCCAGTACTCAGTCACAGTGTAACGTACATACTTATACAATAGAAGGTAAAAATGAAATATAAGCCCCTTGTCTTGATGGGATTCGTTTTAGTGTACGTTATAAGATATCCATATGTTCAAAGCATAAAACACACACAAAACACACACACACACACACACGCACACACATAACCTGACGTGCTGATTATACAAACTAAAATGTAACACAGCAAAATTAAAAATAATGAAGTACATAAATTCAAGATTGCACATAATATTTACTTAACAATAAACGTTTGTATGACAGTTTAAAAGCATTCAAAGTTCTAGTTGTCTCAAAGGGACTTAGTAACATTGTCCAAATCCTCAAAATAAAATTGTAATTCTAGCGGTTCCTTTATACCTTGTTGTATTCGTATTAACAATAAAATCATGGGACAGCTTTCGGTTTTTCAAATTTCCCTTTCATTACAAAGATATGTATGATTGAAGTATTTAGATAAGAAAATCTCCGGGCGAGATTTTCATCCCTGTACAAAGTGAATGCAGTGAGTTGGTGAATATCACCCAATATCACTTTGCATTTTCGCTCATTACTTGGCCATACATTGTCCATTTGACCTGAAATTTTCACACAATACCCTGAGGACATATGAGATAACAACAGTATACCTTGCATCAACCATTCATCAATTTTTGCACATCTGAACAAAGTTACTAGATCCCTTTAACAGATAAAGGAATATTATTCCAAAGTATTGGGCCTTGGAAAAAAAAAAATTTTCTATAAGATGATGTTCGTATCTGGGGTAAATGGAAATTTGTTGAATTTCTCGTATCATAATTGTGAATATCATTATTTAACTCATAATAACTTAGTATTGTTTCAGGGAGCATTTTATTAATACATAAAAGCATGAGTATTGCACATTGTAACAAATAAATATCATAAATAGTTAAGACAGATAGACTAAAACATATTGGCATAGAATGAGCTCTGTAAGAAGAATGTGATACAATTATTGCCGCTCTCTTTTGTAATTTTAACAATCTTTGCATGTTTTGTTCACTAGAGTTTGCCCAGGCAAGAATACAATAATTAAAATATGGGACTATGAGAGTATTGTATAACAATAGTAACAAAGCATTAGGGTATGATTTCAATCGATTCATTATCCCAATATGTTTTAGATTTTGTTACAGATGACACCAGTGTGTTCCTTCCATGATAAACAATCATCAATTATTACACCAAGGAATTTCACATGAGAAACACGAGTTATTCTTGATGCATTTATATCAATAACTATATCATCTTTATCTACACACTTATTTGTGAAAACCATGTAGTTTGTTTTTGTAATGTTTAAAACTAACTTGTTTGCCTGCAACCATTCAATCAATTTAGCAGCTTCATTTATAAATGCATTTTGCAAAACATCAAATTGAGAGTGGGACATAAACACACTGGTGTCATCTGCAGACTGAATATATTGAAGTTTATCAGTAATATTGCACATATCATTTACATATATTATTATTAAAAGTGGTCTTAAAATGGAGCCCTGTGGGACGCCACATCTCATATTTTTCTGTTCTGATTGTATATTATCTATTTCAACATATTCTTTCCTATCAAATAAATAACTTTTAAACCATTCAAGCAATTTACCTCGTATTCCATAATTAGATAATTTATACAATAATATTGAGTGATCTAGCGTGTCAAATGCTTTACTGAGATCTAAGAATAGACCAATCATGATCTCTTTCTTATCAAAAACATCAATTACTTTATGAATACATTCTAACAAAGCATGAGACGTGGAATGCCCACTTCTGAAACCATACTGGTTCGGTGTTATAATATAGCACTGAGTTAACAAATTAAATAAACGATTATACACACACTTCTCGAGAACTTTTGAAAATATGGGCAAGATAGAGATAGGGCGATAATTAGATACATCATCTTTAGAGCCATTTTTATAAATAGGCACAACTCTAGCAACTTTTAATTTTGTTGGCACAACCCCTGTTGATAATGATAAATTAAAAATATGGCATAGTGGGTAACAAATTACATGAATAATCTTTGTTACTATATCAACACGTATACCATCATATCCACTGCTCTTTCCATTTTTTATATTACATATTATTTCAATAATTTCTTTTTGGCTCAATAGGACAAAAGAAAGGGGAACTATCATTTTTCTTTAAATATTTTTCAAAATTACATGCATTATCAAATTGAGACGAAAGACTTGGGCCAATATCAATAAAAAAAAAGTATTAAAAGTGTTACAAATATCATAAGGGGTTTTTGATTACTCCATGTTATGTTTTTAGGAGGAGCATTTTTTTTTTAGAGTTCCTATTGAGCATTTGATTTATCGTTTTCCACATTTTTTTCATATTGCCAATGGCAGATATATATTTGTCCATTTCCTTTGTGACCTTATTACGATATGTGTTTATACACAGAAAATCTATATTCAGTTCGGTTCTTAATATATTTCTTATATAATTGATACTTTTTCCTACACATCTTCTTTAATGTCATGAGATGATGTTGGGCCATTGTCGGAAAATGACGTTATGCCAATATATCACAAAAATGACGTCGTGACGATATTGGGCTGGCGGACATTTTAACCTCGAGCCAACGGCAATATGCCGACATCCGGCAACCAACTTCCGACATCGGCCCGACGTCAGGTGGCTAGCTGGGTTGTGTGCGTGAGGAGGCGGGGGGGGGGGGGGGGGATGCGTGCAATGCCATGAACAGAATGTTTAAGCCTTTGTTCTTACAATGTTTATCACGGCCGTAAAGACTTACGTAATACTTATTCATCGGGGGGGGGGGGGGGGGGGGGAGGGGTGGGGGTGATAAGATAACCCCCACCATTTTGAATGGGTATAAATCACTGACCTCTACTAATATGGTCAGTGGTATAAATCACAAATCTACGCCCATAATGTTTCTTACATTTTCAAAAGCCTCGAATTTATAACGGGGGAGGGGCGAATTTGAGTAAACAAGTTGGAAACAAAATGGACTATTTTTGAAGCCGAAAAACCAAAGAAATATATGCGGTGTGGCCCCCAATAATAATGCATCCCCCTCCCCCAATTGGCCCGACCACACCATGTCACTGGGTGAGGGAATAATAATGAATCGAGTAAATGATGTTGGTATGATCTTAGTATTAATTTAGAAAATCATTACGCAATCACACAGCCTCCAGTGAATTCCGCTGGCTATAAGTGCTAACTCACTTACAATCAACAGAAGAGGTAAACAGAATGAAGAAAATGCAATTTTGAAAAACAGTTTTACGCCTACGGCTTAATTTCGCGAATTTGATTAAACCGTTTATCAATACGAATGAAAAGTTAAAGAAGTTGGCCAATAAACCCATGCATCATCATCATCTTCATGATTATCATACTCACCAGCATCTTATCATCATCTTATCATCATAATATCCATCAAAAGGTATCCATATTGCCATCATCATCATCATCATCAACATTATCATCATCAACATTATCATCATAATTTATCATCATCATAATTTATCGTCATCATTATATTTATCATCATTATAAACAGTCATCAATGTCATCCCCATCATTATCATCATCTTTATCATCATTATACCGAATAGACTCAAAAGTTATGATGAAAGTGGATTTTATTAATCAAAACCAGTACTTCTTAATTATTTTGTCGTAATAACGTATAACAATTTACAAACGGTTAAGTAAAACACAATATTTTTTTGTAAAAAAACATGCGTTAAATCCAGGGCATTCTCTAAAACATTTTGGATTAAACAATTTCTTGTAAAATATAGTGAAAATTGTATTTTTGTCAAATAGTGAAGTAATAGAGAGATCATCAACAACTACATGTATATTATGCTTGAAAATGTGTGCCATTTTATATCAAAACACGGTGTAATATTTCATGTAAATGATGATGAGATATACATAATTATTCTCGAAAAAGTTAATCTCTAGTTTAGTTGATATCTTCACACATGTTCTTACATCATTATATATATGGTGATGCTCGATATTTATTCCAATTAGATATTTGTTTAGAAACATCAAAATGTTACTTAACCGATTTGTATTTATCTGGTTTTTAAAGTAACGCTTAACTGTTACATCCTGTTGACAATGAGCATGCTGAATATATTACTTTTTTAGATAGCGAATACATTTCTGACAAAAATATATTACGCCGTATCGTTGCATGCCACATTTCTACCGATTATACCTTCTTCACGTTAATACTTGTGTTTGATGTCATAGTATGTTATAGAATGGGTTGATAAATCCCTGCAATCTGATTGGTTGAGAGCAAAATTTGTGCAGACAATTAATTGTACTGGATGCATGAAAAGTCATGCGTCCGGTAAAAAAATCATGCGTCCGGTAAAAATTTCATGCGTCCGGTAAAAATGTCATGCGTCCGGTAAAACATTTCATGCGTCCGGTAAAAAAATCATGCGTCCGGTAAAAAATTGCATGCGTCCGGTAAAATTATTTCATGCATCCGGTAATTTTTCTAATTTTTTATTTTTTTACTTTTTGGGGGGCGTAACAATGCCCATTCTATCGTTATCATCATATTACCAATCAGTAATGTCATCAGCCTCATCATAATCAGCATCATCTGATCAGTATGTCATCATCATCTTTATCATCATATTTACTATCATCATCATTTTCTTCCTCATCATTTTCATCATCATCATTTTCATCATCATCATCATCATCATCATCATCACCGCCGTCGTCGACTTAGTTAACGCCATCACCACGTTATGTATGCATCGTCACCTTTGTCATCAAGAATCATTATTATTATTATTATTATCATCATCGCCGTTATCATCGTGCATCATCACCATCATTATCTTCATCATCATCATCATCATCATCATCATCATCATCATCATCATCATCATCATCATCGTCGTCGCCTCGGTTATCGCCATCACCACCTTATGTATGCATCGTGTCACCTTTGTCATCAAGAATCATTATTATTATTATTACTATTATTATTATTATTGTTATCATCATCGCCGTTATCATCGTACATCATCATCATCATCATCATCTTATCATCATCATCAGCACCATCATCATCGTCATCATCATCATCATCATCGGTGCATGTCAACATCATCATCATGCATTATAATCAGCATCTGATTAGTCTGATGACATCATCAGCATCATCACCGTCGTCGTCGTCTTGGTTATCGTCATCATCACCCTATGTATTCATCGTCACCTTTGTCACCATGACTCATTATCATCAGTAGTAGTAGTATTATCGGGTGCGGTTCGTTATTCCGAAGGTTCGTTATTCCGAAGGTTCGTTATTCCGAAGGTTCGTTATTCCGAACACGCAAATTTCCTATACCTGAGTGTTCGTTAATCCGAAAATGAAATAGGGTTCGTTAATCCGAACATTTGTTGCATTATTCCGAAGGTTCGTTATTCCGAAGGTTCGTTATTCCGAAGGTTCGCTATTCCTAAAATGAAATCGGGTTCGTTATTCCGAAGGTTCGTTATTCCGAAGGTC
The DNA here is from genome assembly GCA_037951105.1 of Echinarachnius parma. Lineage (NCBI taxonomy): Eukaryota > Metazoa > Echinodermata > Echinoidea > Clypeasteroida > Echinarachniidae > Echinarachnius > Echinarachnius parma. The sequence continues at coordinate 80,170 of JBAMJV010000630.1, forward strand.
CGTTATTCCGAGGGTTCGTTATTCCGAAGGTTCGCTATTCCTAAAATGAAATCGGGTTCGTTAATCCGAAAATGAATGTGGGTTTGTTATAATGCTATAATTTCATATCAAGAGACAAAATAAACTTAAATGTTTGATTGGTCTGGCCAAGGGAGGGAAAGGGGGAGGGGTATGCTTAATACAGGCTGTAAATTAAATAAACAAAACACAAACTATAGTATTATAACAAGCCCGATTTAATTTTCGGAATAACGAACCCGATTTTATTTTCGGATCAACGAACCTTCGGAATAACGAACCTTCGGAATAACGAACCTTCGGAATAACGAACCCGATTTTATTTTCGGATCAACGAACCTTCGGAATAACGAACCTTCGGAATAACGAACCTTCGGAATAACGAACCTTCGGAATAACGAACCTTCGGAATAACGAACCTTCGGAATAACGAACCTTCGGAATAACTGAACCTTCGGAATAACGAACCTTCGGAATAACGGACTGTAACCGTATTATCATCAATGCTATCGCCGTTATCATCATCATCTTCATCATCATCATCATCATCATCATCATCATCATCATCATCATCATCATCTTACATTATTATATAGATAGTGAGGTTCGATATTAATTCGAATTGGATATTTTTTAGGAACATCCAAATGTTAGTTAACCGATTTTATTTATCTCTTTAAAGTAACGCTTAACTATTACATCCCTTTGTCAATGAGCATACGGAATGTATTCATATACCTAATACTTTCCACGACGGTTTATCTAGAGACTTTTTTAGCGAATACATTTCTGACAAAAAATATATTACGCCGTATCGCTGCATGCCATATCGATTATACCTTCTTCACGTCAATACATTCATTGATTGTCATGTTAAGTCAAGAAGAGTTCCAACAATAAAAGTTGAAAACCCTGAGAAACCCTAAACAGATGTCAATTCGTATTTTGAAACTTGCATCCTCGGCCGCATAGGAAATTGCGTCTAACCTCTTTTACCGACCACATACTCGTTAAACTCATTGTCTTATGTGTATATTATAATAAAATGCGATTTAAAAAATGTAAATAAATACAATGTCTTCAAACATTTTATAGTACATTATAAAGGATACAAATCATTAGGCCTTTCATATTGATTTGCTTGCGGGTGGTGTAAATAGTTGATTGAATGCAAATCCGCCCAAACACATTACACACGAACATTAACATAGCCCCTTGACTACGGGAACCGAGTGGGTTGTGTACAAAGTCTATGGGGATTTCATAAACTCGTATAGGGAACGGGCTTTACTTCTCTTTGCGTAGCTCTTTTGTCAGTGGGGGCAATTTTCCCACGATTATGAATGGATTATGGAACAAAAGAGTCAAGTCCATTTTGTTCATGACCAGCTATAAACTACTGAAATGTATAACCATTGTGTGGTCTGCTAAGCCGCTCAAGCCAGCACACTAGCCATGACTTTGTATAGAATTACATTTGAGAATGTGTTGATTGGGGCCGGGGATGTATTGTAGTTTTGGGAAACGCCCCCCCCCCCCCCCCCCTCCCCCATGCACTAACAAATGAAATGGACGCTCTTATTACCAATCATGTGAAATAATATGTTAATACTAATACAAGATGATAACAAATTGTCCTGGAAACCAGCTGCTATTAATATATTTGGTAAATTATCAAACTCATCTACTGTAAATTTAAATCGCCGTGAATAGAAAACCCTCGTGCGCATGCTTGCTAAATCCTACATTCCTATACAGGGTGGCCCAAAAAAAACGGAACGGGGCACTTCCCAAAATATAGTAACAAATGTATTATGTCCATCGGATAGAGTGTCTTTTCAAATGAACAACGATACCAAGAACAGTCAATTTGGTCGTGTAGTTTTTGTTTTAGGGCGCTGTGAGGGACACCATGTCAGGTTCTCTTATTTGTCAATTTGTATTGAGCCAGCGCTTGATGAATCGCACTAACCGCCGTTCATATCGTTGAGCATCGCGCACTATTGTTAGTGTGCACTCAGCCGTGTGCCGAGAGAATGGACATGGTCGCTGAATGGTATTACGGGCAAGGAGTGCGGTTAAACCGGCATTGACTAAGTCGAAATCGACATAAATCGGCACCTGACATGGTCTCACTCACTGCGTCCTTAAACAAAAACGACCTGACCAAAATTACTGTTCTTGGTATCGTTTTTCATTGGAAAGGACACCCTATCCGATGAACATAAACATTGTGTTATTATATTTTGGGAAGTGCCCCGTTCCGGGTTTTTTAGGCCACCCTGTATATGGCAAATGTGGCGTACCTGTCATGCCTGTGTATCGCACGAATGGCCAGCGCGTAGACGAGCCAAACTGATGTTTTCATTAACTTTTTAACTGATATTTCTGCATTTAACGATACTAAGGTTCGGATTTTCCAGGCAATTACACTTTTTATGCGATTTCTACAATACTTATCAATTATTTTGGACAATAAAGTTAATCAAATGTAATGTATTTGCACTGTTATGAAGAAGTACAACGTTGACTTTAAATGTTGCTTGTAAGTATCGGTTGATCAAAATATCAGTCCTCAATATACACAAAAGAGTATGCTTTAACAGCAATAATTCGAATTGCGCCCACACATTTTGTTAACACATCAACAGGTTTGACCATTGTTTTGATGCTCTATTGATATTTGGGTTTCAAAGGTACCGTTGGGTATATCATATTGGTAATTCCCGAAGTGCCCCCAATAATTTGTTTGTGAGATAATGAAAAACTGACTGTCAAATTCGAAAGAACAAACCATTTTTAATGACAGAATAAACTTCATTTGATCAGAATCGGTTCAGAAACGGCTGAAATATCCATAAATATATTTGTATTCACAAGGTTCTTCACCGGCAATCACAACCTTGCGATATTTAGACCTTTTAGAAAAGAAAAAAAAAATGCTCGAAGACTACTTTGAAAAAATTCTGAATAGGTTTTTAAAAAGTCGTTGATGATATCTCTATTGAATGATTATTTGAACAAACATTAAATGCACAAATTTGTATGAAAAAGGCTAAAAGTAAAACCAATGATTTTTGTTAAATAGCTCCCTCTTGAGTTGTAACGACTCTTTGAATGATAAGGGGGTTTTATTTAGTCGTTTGTAATTGTGTATACTTTTCGAGCATGGTGAAGTTATAAATATTTTCTTTGTACCCTTATGGTGCAGGTTTTGGTTACTAAAGTTTAGTTTGACCATTGCTTACTATAATCCCTTTAATTGTTTACCGAGCATTACACTGGCAAATGTGTTTCATTGTCCGTTGAAAATGTTTTAGGCCGCGACAGAGAAATTTCATTTTACGAGGCCCAAACCATCGGTTATGATTATGATCAAAACCAATAAAATGTGGTCTTAATTCCAGCTGCAAGTTGTACAGGGGGAGGGGGGGGGGGGGTTCAAACCGCAAAGGGGGGGTTGAACCTCCCCGGGTACGCCTATACACTTATTTCAATCGGATACATACATCACTTTAGGTGTTTCTGAGTTTGTTTTATCTTTAAAACCACATGCACTTTAAAATACTCCCTTACTTTACGTATTCACTACCTCGCAAATTAATGATGTCTTGAATTAAGCGCCCTCTAAACCATGCAAAACTGTATTATCCCTTTAATCACATGTCTGTATAATGTGTATACACAAAGATGATGATAAGATGATAGTGATTATGATAATCATGAAGATGATGATGATGGCGATGATGATGCATGGGTTGCTTGGTCAACTTCGTTAACTTTTCATTCGTATTAATAAACGGTTCAATCAAATTCGCGAAATTAAGCCGTAGGCGTAAAACTGTTTTTCAGAATTGCATTTTCTTCATTCTGTTTACCTATTATGTTGATTGTAAGTGAGTTAGCACTTATAGCATTAGATTTAAAAATCATGGTATTAGCATTCTGTTTCGCTAGCGGAATTCACAGGAGGTTGTGTGATTGCGTAATGATTTTCTAAATTAAAAGTGAGCAAAGAAAAATGGGATTCCAACGGAATCCCGTTGGAATCCCATTTTTCTTTGCTCACTTTTATGAATTGATTTTCTAAATTAATACTAAAATCATACCAACATAATTTACTCGATTGTGGAGGACTGCAGCCCCCTCCCCCTCCCTAGCCCCCCCCCCCCCCAATGATACATGATTGGTTAGTTTTATTATGTGAAAACAATAATGTAAATACATTAACGACATATTAATTGTTTTATACACATCTACAATTGAAAGGTAGAATAAAAGTACAAAATACAGGTTTAAATATCTCCATTTAGGCTTCAAAGAACCACTAATTGACAAACGAACTAATAATCGGATTTCTTTTGAAATAATTATCTGTTATATGACTTAATTATTATTATATTCATTGTTTTGCGCCATTTTGTCCTTAAAAACAGAGAAAAACAAAAGAAATATCAATGATTTTTTTTGTTCAGATCATGACAACTTGTTACCGATCATATAGATTATATGAATAAACTAGTTCATGGCAATGCCTGGACAGTACAATGAATTTAACATATTACACTAATTTTGTGTTATACAATGTTATATATAAAATCACTTTCAATATAAGTTTACTAGATACTGTTACTAATTAAAGATGAATATACCATGTCAATATTTTGGGTTTTGTATAGAAAGGTTGTTCAATTCAAATTAAGAAGAAAAATAATCAGAAAATTATGAGAAACTTATTTTGTTTAGTAATTCTTATTATTTATATTGTTTTCCGCCATTTTGTTCTTGAAAAACAAGGAAAAAACAAAGAAAAAACAAAAACAAACAAGTGACATCTATTATCTGATATTGTGACTTTACTTTTGTATAGTTTGTACATTTCAAATAGAAACCACTTCAGAAATTTACACGATTTACTTGTTTAGTTCAAGGAAAACAAAATAAGATAAGATAAAATAAGTACCTGAGCAAAGAAATATCACAAAATAGACAAATTATACATGTACTGGAAGCTTATACCAACCAGAACACAAATCATCTGCTCTTAAAGGGGTAGATCAGTTTTGGTAGAGAGGGCGCTGCACATCACAATATTTTTGGGAGGTAATGAAAAACTGAGTGTCGAATTTGAGAGAACATGCACTTTTAATGGTAGAATAAACTTTATTTGGTCAAAATCGACCTAGAAACGGCTGAAATATCAATAAATATGTCTGATCTTATAATTATTTGGGGCCCCAAAAACAAAACAAAATGCTTGCACTTTTTCAAAAACTTTCAAAAAGAGGTTTTTTTAATAGTTGTTGATGATCTCTCTATTTAACCGTTATTTCCATAAAACATCACATGCAAATTTTTGTATGAAAAAATGGTTGAAACCAATGCCTCTTTAGAAAGCGCCCTCTTATGTTTAAATGGCTCTTTTTAAATGATAACGGGCTTTTTACTTAGTCGTTTGTAATTTGTTATACCTTTCGAGCATGGTAGAGTTATAAATAATAGTATATAATGTTACTATCCAGGTTTGGTTACTAAAGTTCAGCCTTACCAAAACTGTACTACCCCTTTAAGTCTTAAAATGTCAATGAAACGCGATAATAAGCGTTTTTCCAAGACCCTTCTCAGAGACTATACTTGGCTTGAAACGGGAATTACCGAGTACGGGATAATGACGTCACACGTGCGAGTCCCCCGCCTAGAGCGTAGAGCGAGACGCATACAACTGTGTATTAAAACCCTCACAAGAAGTTCCGCAATTCAAGTTTGAGCGTTCATATCTCTCATGTTACTTTATTACCGTTCATGAGTTTGGTATGATTGGAAGGCTTGTATTCCCGGCTTGGTACGAACAATCACGTTCACGTCACGGTCACGTCACGTTCACGGTTCTGTACCTTTTGTGAAACAGGTCACCCAAATCTACGAACAGTCACGGTAAAGTGACCCAACAATTTGTCGGTTTCCATGCCGGTAAAACTCGAATCGTCACGTCTACCAAAACGTGACGTGAGTGTTTAATCATTATTTGTAAAAGTGAAAGCGCTTGTTACTAAGACTAGTAATGACGTCATCCAGAATATTCTCGACGACACAACTTGTCATTGTTGTGCGATGAAATTCATATGGGGATTGCGTGTTTAAGGATTTGTCGCAGCGCACACAAAATTGTATGGAAGTGATCTGATGCGTCGCGACGATGTCGACGAGATTCGAGAGCGAGGCCGAGGCACAGTTTGACGACGCGGCGATCGAGTAAATTGCAGGCTAGGCGCCGGATATTTTCGATGACGATGATACAAAGTGAGAATGTGAGTATAGTTTGGTATATCATTATTCTTTTCTAGCTGTTACGAGGACTTGCCATATGCCCAAGCCCAAGGCTCGACACGGCTAGGCACGGCTATGGCTGCATGAGCCATGTGCAAAGATTGCCACTGCATAGCTGGCCTACCTAGGGCCTAGACCGGCCATAATAGCAGGCAAGCTAGCACTGTCACTGCACTCTGGAATTCACTGGCTGCCGTCAATAATGATAAGGCAGATATCTAGTGCATATAATAGCCTTGATTACGAAGTCCTGCCAGGCTTTGGGCCATAGCCGTGGTCGAGCCTTGGGCTTGGGCATATGTAGCCTATCCGATATGCGTCTGAGCTTTCTGGCAAGTACTAATCGCGTTATGGAGACGAAAAACCGGTGATCTCGAACCCGATGCATCCGCCTATCATCAGTCATTTACTCATCATTATTCATATATGTTTATTGTATGTATGACGTGAAGTAACAGAGTCGCTTGTACCGACCGCAATTTATGGCCTAAACTTTAACCCATTCCCTTCATGATTCTGAAATCGCCATAAACTTTGCACTCAGACCAACCAGTTCCCGTAGTCAGAGATAAATTGTGTGAGAGAGAGAGAGAGGAAGAGAGAGACGTCGCATAGCGCATGGCGCACTGTGCTATGTGAGATTGTGTGTGACTGTGTGTAACTGCACGAGTTCTCTGACCGTACCACTGCATGCACTGCAGAGTTCGTATGACGTTACAGCATCATCGCTCATTGGCCTATTTTGGTCCATGTCACATAAATATTCATGAAATAGCTTTGCGGGGGGTTCGTAGAAATGCTACGAAGAATCAATGTAAATCAAGGCAAATAAAGAAAATAAAAACTTTTCACGTTCATCACTGGTGATAGGCTTCGCGCTGCACGCTCAAACTAGGCATATCGCGGTTAGTACACTGCCGGTAGAACCTGCCAGACAGCACGATGCCTATTAGATAGGCTAAGGGGAGCCTGGTATTGCATTATTTGAATGAGGCCAATCACTGGCCCGCTTCAAACACACCCCTTCGTACCATCCAATGGGAATGCTCGTTCGCATTTTAGATGTTCTTAATTTGTACCTGAGTGGTATTTTCTTGGCTCCTGACCCGATTATCCAACGCAACAAAATAAAACCTACGTATCCTGAAAGAGTATAAAACATGCTTTACAATGATTATAAAATCAATGAGACGCAAGAAGCATAAACTGTTATTTTTCACCTCTGAACTTATTATTTTTTGGTGATATTTGACAACAAATTGCACTGGTAAAATTTGATTTAATACTTGATTAATTATGATAGACATAAAATATGATTCTTCCTCTAACATTTGATACCACATTCATTCATTAAAGACTATGTTAAGGTTCCATAAAGCTCAAAATAATACCCCTCTGCTTTGCTCATTGGTGCGTGCGGTTCGGAAATCTATGAATACGATATGAATAAATACAGTGGAATCGGGCTGAGTTGCATTCTGACTGATATGTTTTGTATACTTTTAAACATTTTAGCAATTGTTTTCTTCAGTTTGCTATGCCCCATCTCTAAAGAAAAAATATCAAGAGTAAAATTCCCCCTTTGTCTTCACTTGTCAATCATTAGTCAGTTAACCGGAGATCTATAAAATACATACTTACAAAAGAACATGCTCGCAATAACATGCACTGCATGTTTCCATACAATAGCTTATCAATGATTTTCTTGTCCTAATCATGGTTGAGCTTATCTGACATAGCAACGGCTATTGAAATTGAAAGTATGTCAGTTAGAATAGTATTCACACATGTGATGCTATTGTGAGCAAGCCCTTGGGTCACTGGGGGAATTTTACTCTGGATACTTTTTTTGTAGAGGTGGGGCATGGCAAACTGAAGAAAATAATTGCTTAAATGTTTACAAATATACAAAGTATGTGTAGGTCAAAAAGTTAACAAATATTCGATGTATACACTAATACATAATGGTTGAAGGCAACTTGCATTTTGATTTCAGGGAACCTTTAACATTATATCCCCAGCTCATAGAAATACAATACTATACAACATGTTTATACTCACACTGTGGGATAGGGCAGTAGTCCCAAGATATGCCGAAGTCGTCTAGGTAGTAGCACCACGGTCTCTCCTCGTTATTCGGGTTACGGCAGAAGTTTTGAATCAATCCTATGTCGTGAAAATACAATAGAGATTATTCAAACATAAGGGAGAATGACCAGAAGTACATTAAATAAATGAAAACAAACGATTTTGGCATAGAAAATGTTGTACCACCAGTTTGGAAATAAAGAAGAACAAAACAACATATTCATGTTTAATTCTTTATTTACACTTTGAGATCATAACAAGTTTACTATTATTTGATAATTGCAATGACATATTTAATAAAGGATACACATAAATATTAACACTATTACTTATTCATCTCGTTTAATTGTCATAAGTTAAATGCAATAATGTTCTATTCTTACCAGCTGATGGGTATGTATCTGAATTAACTGGCTGGTCCAACATAACATCCCAGTTCTCGCACCGATGGCCAGTCTCCGTGAACATCGCACTGTCCTGATAGTCTGTGCCATTGCCGATCATGCAGCCCGCGTGCGCTGTGGGAAAGAATACATGCATTGCAATACATAAATACATTATATAACTAAATAAGTCAAAATAAGGAAAATATTTAAATAGGGGCATATTTAAATTAAATTTAAAAAAGATACAAATACACGAATACATTTATTAATAAATGTGTACTTTTTAATTATGTGATCATTATTGTTTTTACACTAAACGATAACAACAACAAAATAATTAGCTATCAAAACAATTTAATACATTACTTCCATCGTCGATTTATTATCGAAATAAATTGTGAACTTTGGAAGTTTGGAAGTTCAACTTGGAACTCTAAACCCAAATTGTTCTTAAATAATGATTATACACCGCTATGCAATAATGATTGTTATTTTTCATTGCAAGTCTACTTACCATCACATGGTGGTATACTGCAGTGAGGGAAGTATACAAAGCTTTCGTTCTGGCCCGGCCGGGTGGAGTTGATAACGCACTGTGGTGCTGGCGATTCTGGGACCAGCACTCGGCAGAAATTCTCCTCAAGATCTAACGTAGCGACTGAGAAAAAAATAAACGAAACAAATCTAATGTTAACACTTAACATGAAAGAAGGCGTTCAGTTAAATCGTCTTACAGGTGTAATAATTAGTTATGAAACTTTAGTGAGGGAAGTACACTTAGATTTCGTTCACAAATCTAATGTTAACACTTAACATGAAAGAAGGCGTTCAGTTAAATGGTCTTACAGGTGTAATAATTAGTTATGAAACTTTAGTGAGGGAAGTACACTTAGATTTCGTTCCGGCCGGACCGGGTGAGTTGTTGATCAAGTACTGCGGACCAGAACGTACACCTAGATAAATAATATGACAACAATCATAAGAGCTAAGCAGGTACCTAGGTTCAACATTAATAAGAAGAAAAAACCCACACATGGTGTGCCTCCTATCAGTCCGACCATGCAACGCGACAGGTCAAATGGACGGCGTGGATCTGTATTGCCATTTCATTATGCAAATTTCAGAACCAAGAACGTTTTTTTTTCGAGTCTACACGGCTAGAAACGTTGCCATAGGCTTTCCCAAGATATACATACTACTACAGTACAAATAACGTACACAAAGCGCAAAACAACTCTGAATTTAAACTGGTTTATTCACCTCATGTTTATACATGTACTCCTAGGTTATTGATCACCTGGATCAATAACTAACATAGGGCAAGAAAAGGTGTTTTTTTTAAATGTCAGATCGAACAAGGGCCTCGACATCTTTTTATCAATATTTTCTTGGAACAACCATGACCTTATGGAACTGCTTTTTCCAACTGATCAATCTTGATTGATGATTGATGATATCCCTGTCACACATATCCCTATAAAGCCTTCCCGTAAAAGCCACATGTTTGTGGAATGCAATGAAACGAGGCCATTCGGTGGCAATTTCGTGGCTTATCCGTGGCAACACGTGGCGATACGTGTATGATAATACGTGACAGCAATGGGTTTTCGTGCCACTTAAGGGAAGGCCGATTTTTTTTCCTCAAAATGTTCACCATTCGGCCACGACATGACTTGTGTTATCAGCTAGCTCTGTCTTCCCGTGAGTGGGCACGTGAGCACACACTGTTAAAACGCTGTGTAAAAATGGTCGTTAAATCTTTTCATACAACTTTAGGTGTAGTATGATAAGTTGTATAAAGAAGGGTTGCGTGAAGCGGCCATTGTTCAAGCGTTGTTCAAACGTGTTAAATCACGTGATAGTTTCGACCGCAAAATCACCGCGTCAAAACCTCTGTTGTCCCTTCGCAAACCAAGCGAACCGAGATAGCGCAGTCGATAGAGAGTGAGACTTATAACCAAAAGACCCCCGGTTCGAATCCTACCCTTGCCGCTTTTACATCTTGTTTCGTATTTGCTATTCCAACAACGGGATTGTTGAAATTTATTCTAAACAACAGTTGTAGAACAGTTGTAGAACAAACTAAAACAACAGTTGAGTAAACTTTAAACAACTGGGGTTGTTGAATGTTTTCAACAACAGTTGGATGGTTCATATGTCAAACAGCGGTTGTTGAAAAATTTCAACAAGTTGTTGAATTTGTTTACACAGCGTTTTAACAGTGCAGTTCTGCCACGTATCGCCACGGAATAGCCACGAACAAAAAAGCCCCGTTTCACTGCATCCCACAAACATGCCAATACGTGGCTCTTTATACGGGAAGGCTATACGAACATGTGTGACTGGGACGTTACTCAAGGCCACGATCGATTTCACTGTTCAGTACTACAACGATGACAGGCGCATACTAATGAAGGAATAAGGGTCGAGGTTCTAATTCTTGGATTCTTCCTATATACCCGCATTTTCCAATTTGTCAACGAACGTATATAGAGTCACGGGGATCATTAGATGTCGAACAGCTGAGCCATGATGATGCGGCCCTCGTTTTGCACTAATTTGGTCTCGTCAGTTCTAATCAAAGCGGACCCGCGCAGCCAAATTTTACATCTCGGTTAGCACGAATTAGCGGAATATTCATGAGAGCATAGCCTGTGCGTAATTTATTTCTCGAAAAAAAAAGCAGCGCTTATTATTGACCGTTCGGTTCTCAAATCGACGAAAAGGAAGACAGGTACTACATGTAATATATCTGAAAGTATATGACTGCTAGCAGTCTGTGGCGTAGCGTGGTCGGACTCATTTTGGGCACACCTTATGTTTTTCTGTTTTTTTTTGGCACGGATTTCCCCCATATGTATTTATTTATTCTGGTAATATTCTTTAATATTGTCGACATTCATCACTTTGTTACCACACTGTGATACACGTTGTGTTCCTAATGTACACACAATGCACAGTGTGCGCGATCAGTGTGTGGCCACAGTGTGCTCACACTGTGTATACATGATCGTTTACCGCCGGCGTAAATATTCAAATATATTGACAAACAAGTATAAGATACAAAAATCTCAGCTTCCTTATACTATAGCAGGTGCAGTTCCTACATCTGTATTATAAATTAAATTATTTATAATATTGACAGCATGTACGGTTTCATTTTCCAGTGACATGTGTATTTCTAGTTGCTCATGCATCTGTGTACTAATCATCTTTATATCATTTTCCGAAAAGGAAACAATATATTGATTACTTCACAGAAAATAAAGTAAGGGAATACAATCATGTTATATAATGACATTGCTCTTCACTGCAGGTGCACAATTAGTTACAAAAATATTATTATTACAAAATAGAGAAATCCTTGTCCTTTAGGAACATGTGCAGTTTGTGCACGTCTGATCTAACCAAGGAGGTTTAATTTATCAAACCTCGTTGATCTAACTACGTGCAAGCAAATTTCCCAGACATTACGTCACAGGGGCAGCGGAACCACGGGGGCTGGGGGGGGGGGGGGGGGGGGGGGCTGCAGCCCCCCTCCCCACTTTTGGGGCTTAAAACAAAGAAATACATAAGCATAACATAATAAAATATATAACAAAATCAAATGTGGTCAGCCCCCCCTCCACTTTCAAAACCTTTCCGCGGCCCCTGCGTCATATCCTCTGAGAAAATGATAGTTGTATGTCCAATATTTGTCAATGTTTGTTTGATCAATACACAGAAAGGACATTTATATTTACGGAAATCACATTTATCCCGTCTTATTTTTGGCAGGTGCGTGCTCTACATAATTACGTAAAATGTTATTTCTTTGGAACAAATTCCCGCTCTTGCACGTATTATCTTAAAGGGATAGTTGAGTATTGGTCAAACTTAACTTTCGTAACCAAAACCTGCACTATTACGGTACAAAATAATAGTTATAACTTCACCATGCTCGAAAAGTATATACAATTCCAAACGTCTAAGTAAAACCCCTGTTATCATTCAAAAAGAGCCGTTACAACTCAAGAGGGTGCTCTCTAAACAAACCATTGGTTTGAGCCAGTTTTCATACAAAATTGTGCATTTAATGTTTTTTTAAAATAATGATTCAATAGAGATATCATCAACAACTTTTTAAAAACCTATTCAGATTTTTTCAAAGTAGTCTTTAAGCATTTTAATTTTTTTCTTCTAAAAAGTCAAAATATCCCCTGGTGAAGAACTATTGAATAAAAATATGTTTATGGATATTTCAGCCGTTTCTAAACCGATTTTGATCAAATAAAGTTTATTCTGTCATTAAAATTGTATGTTCTTTCAAATTTGACAGTCAGTTTTTCATTATCTCAAACAAATATCGGGGGGAACTTCGGGAAATACCAATACTCAACGGTACTTTTAATCATGGTAAGTTTCCTGCGAATAATTCGCTCTTCAAGTCATTTTTTCTCATTATTTCTTTTGACATAAAAGATTCTGAGATTTTTAACACACTACATATGAACTCACGAGATCAGTGTGGAAGGACTTATCCAAGTCCTTTCTGAATGTATGTGTTTGACATAATTATCTGTGTGTAATTGTTCATTATCACTCTGTGTATTTTTAAACATTTTTGTAAGCAGAAGCTGAAATTTGTGTGGGCAGATTTAGTTTATGTGGCAAAATGTCTGTGTGATGTTTTATATTTACGTAGTTAAGAAGAGCTCTATATATTAAGCATAAACCGGCAAGTATGAACGCAGGTTCCCTTATTCTAGTTTGTGTTATGAGTTTACCGTATTTGTCGGTGTATTAACCGCACCTTAAAAAAAAAAGAAAAAAAAAAGTGCGGCGAATACACGGGTGCGGCTAATACCGTATTAACCGCACTTTTTTTTTTTTTTTTAGGGGGTGCGGTTAATACACCGGAGCGGTTAATACACCGACAAATTATGTGTATAACTGTCTACATAATTCTAAACCTAATTCTGAACTATTTTTTATTCTGAAACCGTATCTTTTACGACCGTTTTGTAAATTACTAAAACAATAATTACAACTATTACTATGCTTTCTCGCAATTCTTACCGGACTTGCTCGCAAAGTAAAAATTTGATAGCACCGATAAATTAAACGTCCGCTTCTGGCTCACAATTTGTTTATTAAGGAAATAAGTTTACGGGTACATGTACTTCGTTGTTATGTGCAACACATATATATTTCATAGACGAATTATTTTATTATGACATTTGGAAACGGGTAAGATATAAACAACATTGAAAACAAGACTAAATGTGGATTGGAGAAGCATTATATATGTCGCTTTCATCCAACAATTTCATAAATTATACACAAAACTGAAAACAAGAGACTGCAAGGAGTACGGGCATAGGAGGGTCTGAAGCGTTACACGTGACGGTTTCATCCAAAATATTTGCTATTTCATAAATTATTCTGAAAATTATTTTCGCCAACATGACGTATTACAAGGCCTACAAACATACACGGATAATAACTGATATCTTAACTTTGAAATCAATCAATTTGCAATATTTGTTTAAAACATAAAATGTTACTAAGTACCTTTGAAAAGGTCGAAGGCAATACAAACGAAAAAAAAAGTAAGCACAAAACTAATTTTGGACAATATTCACAGACAAGTTTACGCAACAACACATCAAAATCAATCTTGATTTATTTCAAGAGATGATGCGAATAACTGAGAAAATTTGGCGTGAAATGTAATCACATGTAACATGTATTGCTGTAACTATGGTGGTAACTATACTATAATGATTTACACTGGTATTAATGCCGCCTACGCCCTTTAATAACATAAATATGATTTGTCATTTCGATATCTAACTCTTAATATGACGAAGGTATCCTATAGCTCGAAAAACAAAATAATGTAATACTGTATTATGGTGTATCAGTCTGCTTCATCGGCACTATTATTAGAGAGCATGTTATTGTAAAATAAAAGACTAACGACTTAACGACGGACACAATATGAATATCAAAAGAATTGCATACCTAACATTAATGCGAGACATCAAATAGGAATGACATTTCTAATTCCCGTGGATTATATGTGAGGGATTCAGTACCGTATTATATATGTAATATGATTATGGTATAACTTGATGTAATTAGACCCGACAAGGCATAGATCATTATAAAAACAGGACAAAGACCCTTTTTTCCAGCACGATCCTTGTCAGAAATCATATGAATGATAACATAAATGATTCAAATTCTGATTTTATAATAATCGGTCGAGAACTCTGCAACCTTTTCAACTCAGATTCAACCCCTTTTACGTGCACAATATGAGAAGGTCATGTTTCTCAGGTATATTACATTGAAATATAGTATTTAAAACTCTCACGCCATTATCTTGTAAATAAATGGTACCACCACCCAAAATAATATTATTATAAATGAAAGGTAACATCTTTAGTAGTCCATTCCATCAACAAGTTCAGAAAAATATGTTTCCAGAAAGAATATATAATTAGAAAACGCATCACCATTCTAAATCATATGTTCATGGGTGTGAATGTACGAAGACTACCCGTGTCCAGAGCGAACGAATCGTCCGGGATTCTATTGTCTACAAACGTACACGTGAATAGAATTGTCGCACTCGTAAATGTTTGGGGCGTATGGAACCATGACATAATAATGGTTCCGTAAGTGGTGGTAATTAATTGCATTGTTTATGAATTACACAACCCTTTGTAAAATGTTGGGTATCTATATGTGTTGTTCTTTGCCTGGTGGTGCCCTTTAAATAAGATAATGGTGATTAAATCCCTTGACCGGGACCTTTGCATCATATTCAAACTATATTCAAACCCTGTTGAACATATAAGGGAGTTCGTAGTTAGCCCATGGAGCAACGGACGTAACCGGATTTTTCGGAAGATTGTACCAAAATTTAGGCTTTACGCGTACGTTTACGGCACAGCCTGTGACGCACGCATTTAAAGTACAGGAGCTCTATGCAGAATTTCCGCGTGCGTGCGTGAATTCTCCTTGTGTTTCGTTACGTTTGAAAGACCTGACCAAAAAAAACTCACCTTAATCCTAAAATATTTAAAATTTAAAAAATATAACCATTCATTTTAATTTTCAAACTTGAAGCAGGCTAAATAATTATTGTTAGAATAAAAATCACATCTTTGCCTGTTTTCAACAATTAAAAGAAAACAGTACACACACATCTACGTATGGGGCCTTTGCGATTTAAATAAAAGCCCAGATACGAACGTTGACATTTTTGTTAAAATCCGAAAATAAATAGAAAAAAAAAAATCAGTCTCATGTATATGAGATGTCCATTATGATTAATTCAGAAAAACATTTATGACTTCGAGCCAAATTTCCCGTGAAAACACGTTTCAAATGTGACAATAATTGCACGAAGGTCTATGGGACAACGGGCAATATCGATGTTTTTGGTACAGTGAATTTTCGTCTCAGAAATTGGCGCATGCGCAGTTTGTAACTACGAACTCCCTTATTAGACCAAACTAAATACGCGTCTCTCTACAATTGTTTAGAAATGTTCATAACAAATTTGATAGAATTATCAACCCTTCTCAACAAATACATGTTCATATTTCTTACTAAAATCTAGTACAGGTATACTGTCACTGCATACCGCATCTTAATTTGGCTCCGTATCAATGTTGACGTGGAACGTCATACTTCATTTGATATTCCCGCGTTGACAGAAATAATCAAATACACAATAACACAACATGATCGAGCATTAAAATACGGACTTTCTCGCCCCCTCTCTCATTCTTTAACCCTCTTCAATGTGATTCGTCGCTGTAATTGAATGCCAATAATAACCAGGCCCGTAGCAAAGATTGTCGCGGCCGAAAAAAGGTGGATCTTGATATGATTTAATTTATTTGGAATGTGTTTCCACAAATGTATTTTGGTTTACCTGAGATACTGTGTGTATGTACCGTTCTAACAAAATGGAGTCATCTTTATCTGTTTTGATGACATAATTATTCGCAAAGTTCAACAACAGTTTTGGGGAGTCTCTCACCCCTCTCCAAAATGTATAATATTCGCTTGTATTCATGACAGTGCCATAACTGTTCATTGAGTGCGAAGAGTTGATACAAACTTTGAATTTAACCATTCAATGGAAAGCTCGTGGAAAGTAGAGAACAAATTGATCGGTGCATGGAGACACGATCACGACAGGACACACCCTGGCGTGCAAACTTCACTATACTTTTTGTAACTGATCTCATGGGCAGTCGCGTACCTAGTATTTAGATCCGTTTTGAAGGCTGGCGTTTGAACACCTAAAACAGTCACTTTTTCGCTCAAGGGGGGGGGGGGGGGGGGGGGGGGGGTGTTTGAACACCCCCGTCGGTACGCCTATGCTAATGAGTACCCATGGGCACGATCAATCTACCAAATTGCACCAGCATATACATGTACATGCACTTGATGGGGAATATATTATTATTCGTTAATCCTTACCTTCACCCGGATTCATAGGTGTAGCGTGGTCGGACTAATTTGGGGTGGGAGACATGTACCCTTTCTTTACTTATTTCTTACTATGTGTAGTATTTATATTTTTAAAGGATTTCCCTTTATTATTTGTGTTATTAAAATATTGGAGGGGGGGGGGGGGGGGGGGTGCTCATATAGGCACTACGCCAACATCCGATTTGACACCAACTAAACATTCATCCCCCAACACAAATCACATAATAACCATTACACTTTATTACCTTTTATCAAAAGCCAGGAAGACAAATACAAAACAAACGAATGTAAAATTTATCATACATTGAATAAAATGTGTTAACATTACCTTTCTCGTCAGTTAATCCAAAGGATGTGTTGAACATCTGCATGGGTACCTCACTCCAGTGCATACACGAGAAACAGAAGATGTTATCGCAGGCAATCGACCCGTTGCCTTGGTAAGACTTGACCCCTTGACCAGCGTTGTAACAGTCCCATTTTGCTGCAGACAGTTCAAAACAAGATAAAACATCACATTATTAAACGAAAAAAGGGATTTTAAGACCACCAAATGAACGGTGCCCATGTGCATACACGAGAAACAGAATACATTATCGTACCAACCGACCCGTTGCCTAGGAAAGAATTAACCCCTTGACCATCGTTGTAACAGTTCCATTTGTTGCACACAGTTCAAAACAAGATAAAGCATCAAATTATCATACAAAAATTATGGGTTATGAAATATATTTTCATCATTATGAACATTGACCAATGTACTCACGAAAACAAAAACTAATCGCAGGCCACCGAGACTTGACCAGAGTTGCCACCAATCCTTTTTGCTGTCGAAAATGAATTATTTCTTGAAGCGTTCAGTAATAAAACCAAAACTTAAATATTTGACACCTAGCGTTCAGTAAACCAAAACTTAAAGATTTCATACCTAAAAATAATATTCTTGTAGATGATAGGTAACATTTTTAGTAGTCCATTCCACCAACAAGTTCGGAAAAAAAATCACGTGTTGTGGCAAGATCGGTAGAGCGCGCGCTTTCTGATCTCGAGATCCCGAGTTCGAACCCTGCCCAATCCGTTTGTCCTTCAGCAAGACAATTGATCCACATTGCTGCTCTCTACCCAGGAGTATAAATGGGTACTTGGTCGGGTGTTAATTAGCCTTCAGCGCCCGTTAGGCAGCTGGGCTAGTATTCTCCCCAGGGCGTTGAGACGATGCGCAAGATAATTGTGCGGGTTTGACCTGTACCTGATGACCAAGGGTAATGATAATGCGCTTAGAAACATTGTATTAAGCGCTATATAAATGTAATATATTATTGGTAAACGCATCACCATATAAAAGCATGCGTTCATGGGTCGGCATACGAATACTACCTTTTGTCTAGGGCGAATGCATCGTCCGGGATTCCATTGTCGCCAAACGTACGCATAATTAGAATTGGCGCACTCTCAGACGTTTGGCGCATACGGAACTATGAGGTCATGTTGGTTCCGTAAGTGGTGGTAATTAATTGTATAGTTTATATTACACAACCCTTCGCAAAGTGTTGAGCATCTATTTAATATCACACGACAGTACCAAAACATATAGTTATATGTTGTTCTTTGCACGGTGGTGCCCTTTAACTATCCCTTTAAACAGCGCATCGAGTCAAGGACAAGGCCAATGTTACTACGACGTATGTTAGATATCACCACCCGACTGGAACATTATTCACTCATGTTGCTAGAAACATTATACATTATTGGTGGTGCAGAAACCTCACAGGCTTTTAAGCGTGAAATATATCGATCTGCGATCCTACTCTAATGTGGTTTGGGGATCATGTTCCATAACAGCGGCGTCGACCGGATGGTAGGTTCATCCGAAACTTAGGGAAAGAAAATTGTACAATCGACTGTCACAAACAGGTAATAAAAACTGTCGACATGAGAAAGATACGATTTACCGACCCCCTCGTATTCAAATTACAATTAGGGTTCGATCGAGTGGGTTGGTGAATGACGTGGGTGAATATTATTAGAAACTCGATAGGAATCCCAAACTATTTGAACATGTATCAACATGCATGTGAAAATTGGATGAAAAAAGTATAATGTTTTTTTTACCTCAAGATATCGATCGTCATGATACCAATGGTCATAACATAACATAACATAACATAACATAACATAACATAACATAAAATAACATATCACAACACAACACAGCACAACACAACACAACACAACACAACACAACGCAACGCAACACAACACAACACAACACAACACAACACAACACAACACAACACAACATAACATAACATATTACATAACATAACATAACATAACATAACATAACATAACATAACATAACATAACAAAACACAACACAACACAACACAGCACAACGCAACACAACGCAACACAACGCAACACAACACAACACAACACAACACAACACAACACAACACAACACAACGCAACGCAACGCAACGCAACGCAACACAACACAACACAACACAACACAACACAACATAACATACACGTACTTATAAACACAAGAATAATAAGAATGTTCACATTGTGTGACCTTGTGTGGACAAACAAATATTTTCAGGGCCCTTTTGCAGAAAGAGTTGCAATCGAATGTAAAGTTGCAATTAGTTCCAATACCAAAACTATGCACATACCGTAGAACACCATCGTCAAGCACCCCCCAAGCACTTATACGCATCTTGCTTTTAAAGAAGACGTTTCAATGATAGTCACCTCCATTATTATCCTCATGAATATTCCTCACCATTATTTGCATTCTTGATTAAAGTTTCCCGTTTGGACAGAGAGCGGGCGCTCTTTAAAAGCAAGATGCATATTGGTGCTTGGGGGTGCTTGACGATGGTGTTTTACGGTATAATATACGAATTTACTATATCTTACCATAAGTACATGGGCCTATTTCGATAACTAAATTGTACTACTTGGAATTTTGAAATATCATAGGAAATCAACCAATGAGGTTTGCGCATTTAGTCTCATGATCTAACTTGCAACTATAATTGCAACTTTACAATCTATTGCGTCTCTTTCTGCAACGTGACACAGGCGGGATTTACCAGTTTACAGACAGAAACTGCCCTGAGAAAGGTGACACTGTTTTTGTGTTTACTTGGTGCACCTCAAGATAACATTCGTTTTAAAATAATAAATAAACATCGATGTAAAGTAACACGACCATGACGAAGAGATCCCGTCTTTGATTGGATACGCGAATAAGAAAATAATGTCAGGTTTGATATCAAGAACAGGGAATCCCTAAAGACAAGTGAGTTTTTTTTTTTTTTTTTTAACTTTTCTCACTGCTGCACACATCCAATATAACATTTGTTTTAATAATACGCAGGTCGTGTAAAGTAACACAACCCACCTACGTATTTAGTAAAATAATAAATGAAGAAAAGAAAGAAAAACAAATGATACACGAATAAGAACTGTTAGCATGTTTCTACTGGAATTTAATAACCTAGCAGGGAACATGTTTATAATGGCCCGGTCAGATATCAACGGATAGCGGAAACGAATGCCCAACGAATAGAACATTTGCGAAATGAAATTATCCGGTGATGACAGTCGTCTCCATTGCTTTATGTACAAAACATAGAACAACGTACATCACCGGACAAGGAACGGACAAGAAACGCATACGAACGGAGACGAACGGATGGAAAATTTAGCGCTCCGTTTGACGTCCGTTTACGCAATCCGTTGATATGTGACCGGGCTATAAAGGAGAGCAGATGCCCATTCAGGACTGGTCCTGAAAATACTCGGGCTTGGGTCTTTGCATGGAGATCACATGTTATAGCAAAATCAATCAGTCCTGAACGGGTTAAAAGAGGTGACATTGTTTTTACATAAGGTTTGTTATAATAATACAAAACCCGCGAGTAAAGAATCAAAACCGACATGCGAATTAAATAAATAAATGAAGAAAACGCATCATAGGTTACAGGGAGAAGAAATGTTAGGATGGACGGACAAAGGATAGCGTAAACATGTGCCATGCATGGTTCGTGTTATCTCTTGGTATAGACAGCGTTCGTTTTGATCAAAATTTTCACAATATTATGTTAACACTTTCAGGATATGGATATAATGTTTGTTAGCATCTTACCTTGTGAAAGACAAAAAAAAAAAAAAAAAAACGTTTAAGCGCCTTACCAGATTTTGCACTCCACATAATATTAGAGATAATACTGGGGCCACCGAGTTCCCATAGGCAAAGCTATAGGGTTAGTTCAAAATCGTGTAAATTAAAATAGCCGATGTATTGATATTATCGGTGACGGGTAAACATGTCAGTGAAAAAAGATATCAGAGGAAATAATGTCAGAGGTAAAAATGTCCATGGAAATAATGTCAGAGGAAAACATGTCAGTGGTAAAAATGCCCTTGGAAAACAATGTCATTGGAAAACATGTCAGTGGAAAAATGTCAGTGGTAAAAATGTCAATGGACAAAATGTCAGAGTTGAAAATGTCAAGTAAATTTTACTTCTGCCCTTTTTCTACTGACATTATTTCCTCTGATTTTTTTCGCAAACACGACGGGAGCGCTGAATAAGCGGAATTGAATCAGCTGTGACCGCCCCCGTACCCTGGCTACCGTCGTGATCTATTTGCAGTTTCGCAGTGAAGAATACGCGGAACGTCTACTTGCTCGAGTGAACAAGCGCGCTGATTGGCTGACCTATTGAAGTATGGGCTGACCACGCCGCTCCGTACTCGCTCTACACCCGCTCAGCCAAATACCGTAATATTGTAGGTTTGGACGATACGCAGAAATTTTCGCAGAGTGCGACCCCCCGCTGAGATTAGCGTACTAGAGTGCTCCCGTCGCAGTTGCGAAAACAGCCAAATATCTTACCTTTGGTGAGACATATGAGGACGGTGAGTATGCAAACAAGGAGATGCCGTGATAAAGGTGACATAGTTCTCGGATATTTCAGGACACTTCAAGACCGAAGGGGCATCGATCTAAGGCGAAGGTGCTTGTTGCTCCTTCCTCCTTGTGTGAAGAATCTTCATCATCTGAATAAACGCATCAAATCATCTGCAGATAATAAAACAGAAACAAACATAGGACTATTTATTAAAACAATTATAATATTTTTTCAACTGTTTAGTCCAAAATAACACGGTTAAGCCAAAATATGAGACGGTTTTCCCCCGAAAATATAATGACATTGCCCGAATATTACAGGATTTTGCCCGAATTTGATATGATTTTGCATTTTGCCCGAATATAGCCGTTTTCAAAACTCCAGGGGGGGGGGGGGGCTGCAGCCCCCAGCCCCCCCGGCTCCTACGCCTATGAACGCTGCAGCCACCCAGCCAAACTACAAGGCAAAGACAAGGGCAGGATAAAATTAATATTATGGACAGAAGTAGAAGTAGGTCACATTGTGGCATTACTTCTAGCATGTACTCGATCTCGAGTCCGCTGGGAACCGATGGTCCAGGGAAGTAATTTAAATATACCATGGGAAGAGTCGATTTTGTGAATGTGCTTTGGTCGATGTCCCGTTATTACTTAGTGCAGCGATTTGAAACGCTATGGAACGATATTATACTAGGTCACAGCGTGGGGTGGGGTTACCTCTGGCATTAACTCGATCTCGGTTACGCCCACCGGGAAACCAGGGAAGTACTAGGTCACAGCGTGGGGTGGGGTTACCTCTGGCATGAACTCGATCTCGGTTTCGCCCACCCGGGAGCCCAGGGCAGTACTCATGGTTATAGAAGTAACAAGCACAATATGCAGAGTAAATTCTTTTTATACTGTGCTTTCCAAGGGCACTTTGTTTGACAAGGTCCCTTTCGGTGGATCTCGAGTTATTACTGAGTGCAGCGATTTGAAACGCTGTGGAACGATATAATAGGTCACAGAGTGGGGTGGGGTTACCTCTTGTATGCACTCGATCTCGGTTTCGTCCACCCGGGAGTCCAGGGCAGTACTCATGGTTATAGAAGTAACAAGCACAATGTGCAGAGTAAATTATTTTACTGTGGTTTCTAAGGGCACTTTGTTTGACAATGGTCCCTTTGGTTGATCTCGAGTTATTACTGAGTGCAGCTATTTGAAACGTTATGGAACGATATAATAGGTCACAGCGTGGGATGGGGTTACCTCTTGCATGCACTCGATCTCGGTTTCGTCCACCGGGAGCCCAGGGAAGTAACATATTGTAAAAAAGAGACAATGTGAAGAGCTACATTTTTCAATATACGACTGTATGTGCTTTCCGGTGTGCTTTGTTCACCATCGATCGGTCGCTTTGGCGGAACGATATAGGTTGCAGTGTGGCGTTACTTGCTAGCATGCACTCGATCTCGGTTACGTCCACCGGGAAACCAGAGTACAGAGAAGTAAACGGAAGTGAAAGATACAACGTAAAGAGTAAAGGTTGTCTATGTGCTTTGGTGGATCTTCACCTCTTTATACTGATTGTATGCGATTTGAAACGATATGGAGTGATATTATTAGCGTGGGGTTACCTCTTGCATAGAGTCGATATCGGTTTCGTCCACCGGGACTGGAGCCCAGGGTACTTCTCGTGGTTAAAGAAGTAACAAGCACAATGCGAAGAGTGAAGTCTTCCAGTGTGCTTTCTATATGGGCACTTTGTTTGACATGGGTTCCTTAGATAATTGATCTCGAGTTGCGACCGATTGTATACACGATTTAAAATGATATGGAACGATATTATAGGTTACAGTGTATGTTCATTACTTTGTGAATGTACTCGGATCTACGTTCAGTCCGCTGGGATCCCAGGGTAGTACTTAAAGGGGTAGTACAGTTTTGGTATAGAGGGTGCTGCACGAAATAATTTTTTTGTGAGATAATGAAAAACTGAGTGTAAAATTTGAAAGAGCATACAATTTTAATGTCAGAATAAACTTTATTTGATCAAAATCGGTTCAGAAAAGGCTGAAAATAATATCAATAAATATATCCGATCGGAATAAATCTGGGCCCCAGATTTATTCGATGATTTTTAAAAAAATAAAAAAATGCTTACACTTTTTCAAAAATTGTCAAAAGAGGTTTTTAAATAGTTGTTGATGATCTTTCTATTTAATCATTATTTCAACAAAACATCACATGCATAATTTTGTATGAAAAATGGTTGAAACCAATGCTTTTTTAGAGAGCGCCCTCTTGAGTTTTAATGGCTCTTTTTGAATGATAACAGGCTTTTTACTTAGGCGTTTGTAATTATTCTATACCTTTCGAGCATGGTGGAGTTATAACTATTAGTTTGTAATGTTATTGTGCAGGTTTTGGTTACTAAAGCTCAGCCTTACCAAAACTGTACTATATCTCTAAAGTAAAAGACACTATGTGACGAGAAACTTCTTTCAATGTGTAATGCAGGGAGCACGGGAATTTTTTTATCAAGAGGCCGAGGTCTTTGCCCGACTACCATCCTTCCTCATTTTCTTCCGCTTAGTTGCCGATATTGGAATTAATTTGATAAAAATTGGATGTATATTGCTCAAAACCCAATCATGTTGCCTGAATATCCCATGACATGACATGATCTCGCACGAATATGACAGGATTTACTCTTAAAATCCGATGCATGTTCTTGAATTTTTAAAAATAATTTTACCCAATGATATGCGATTGCCCGAATAATTATGACATGCATGTTCTTCCAAATACTGCATGATTTCCCCCGAATACATAGAGGCATTTTGCCGGGATATTTCCGTTTTCAAAATTCTTGGGGGGGGGGGGGGTGGAGCCCCTAGCCCCTAGCCCCACTTTGAACGCCTCTGTGTGTATCAGAGACTGGTACGTGTCGGTTTCATCTCTCTTACACTCGAGACGTCGGTGTACCGCCATATTGCCATCGCGCCGCGTCCAATGTCCGGAAGTCTGCCGCCACGCTACGATACCACGTTAACCCGGTGTGCGCTGGAACAAGATGAAGCGTCGTAGGTGTCATATAGTAAGCACGTGTGTATTCCAGTATGTA
Source organism: Echinarachnius parma (assembly GCA_037951105.1). NCBI lineage: Eukaryota > Metazoa > Echinodermata > Echinoidea > Clypeasteroida > Echinarachniidae > Echinarachnius > Echinarachnius parma. The sequence continues at coordinate 105,520 of JBAMJV010000630.1, forward strand.
GTATAGACAAAGGGTTAATTATTTCGGATGTTTAGCGACATCCGAAATAAGAATGAAATGAGACGAGAAAGCGGATGCAAACGTCCTCATACATGATGGCCGAGTCATGACGACACATACTCGCCTGTATTATTATTGTGATACGGTTGACACATACATGTGTGACGGAGTAATACTACACATGAAGTACGGTACTTCTCTTTGTTAAATCTGACTGTTTGATTGCCTCTTAAATCCTGGAAATGGTTGACAATTTAATTGGCGACAAGAGTAATTTCATGTGGTTTCGGGAGGAAAAATATGATATAGATTGCTCGAGCAATAAGTTTTATCCGGTGAAATGCAATTACGAGCACATATAAAACAAAATATTACCATAATTTGATCACCACTGGTAACGATATTATCTAGATGCGTTGACAAAAGCATCACGATCTTGAATGAACTTTCGATATAAATAACAATCTATTGAATATCGAGATATTGGACATTTTGCATATTTTAATGATAATTTACAGAGAGGGTTAGATTTCTTCCGGTATGATTTTGCTGCATGTTCAGTTAGTGGAGCATAATGTTCAACTTTAAATTTCAAAGAGCTAGAAACAAAAGCACAAGCATGGGAGATTGTAACTCTTAGCATGACTGTCATCTGCGCGGTCCTTTAAAAATACTAGTGTTTATATTTTGTCCTCAACACATTGATCATATGAATCTCTTATCTAATGTAAAACTGTTCCAATAATGTTACATTCTAAGATAATTAAGATAAGGAACACGATTAACAATTAACTTTTCAATCAAAGTGAGGTCTGTAAAGTGTCTAACTCCTCGAAAATTACTTGGAGCTTCCTCGTTTCTCTTCTACCGTGTTGTTTAGCTTATGGTAAGAGAAGAATAAAATAGGGTTAGATTTTTTCAAATGCCCCTTTAGTATGACGATATCTATCATTCAGCTCAAACGCGTTAATTAACGGTCATAAACCTCATAAACGTCCGTTGTAAAAGCTGACGCATATTTTTATTTTTTTTTAAACCAGGAAAGCAGTGTTCGTTTTCTTTCAAACTTTCACAAATCTTTTAATTGTATTTTACAATGATATTGATATAGGATTGAAGTCTCAAATGTCATTTTGTGCAATATCTGACACTTTACAGGGATCACTTTAACAATTAACTTTTCAATGAAAAGAAACGTGTGCCATAAACTCGAACCGTAACAGCTTTGGGGGCACGTCCGGGAAATGAACCCGAAGCCTTTCGGAACCACTGCCCGCATCCGACTTTTCATCGGTGATAATTCACTCACATAATTATTTTCTCCCGGGAAATGACAACATTTACGAAGATGCCAACTTGTATACCCATGTAGTGAATTCGATGGTCATCCAGTTTCACATTCGCTCCCGCGAGGTTATACAAGACGCCGAACGAACAAATTTAGTTTGATATAAAAACAGTTTGCATCGATATATCGTCTCTAATTTCAACGCAACGGATCCATGAAGATAATCGTGTAACAGAGGCGGAGTATAAAAATTGTCAATATTTTGTAGGACACTGTGTTCATGAACTTAGGTCGCAATTATGTACATGGTTCCCATTTATAGGAAAATTATCTTCGTCTACGCCTCAATATGATATCGTCCCGTGGGTAATATCGTTGGTTACGTTTCACTCATCGTCATTCTTTGTTTGTTCTCTTTATCACTCTTCCATCTTTTATGTCAATCTTTGAATGACATAGTGGTTGGAGGCAGAAGTTGTACATGTTGCAGATCGGAACAATGTTTGACCTTCAAATTAGGTGGAACCAATGCTCGAGGCATCATCTTGATATAAGAGTGAAATCAAGGAAAATCATTGGGCTACATAAACCCGAAATACTTTGTGTGTACTCGATGGGTAGGTAGGCCACTTTGCAGAACGAAACAATTAAAATATGCAATTCACTTATGGATGAGTAGTGATACCATTCTTGAAGACAAAATTTGGACATTTCACTTGTCCTAATAACAAGAAATGTAATTTAGGACATTTAGAGTATAGTTTTTCATAGACGATATTGCAATAAGGTTTAATGTAAAGGACATTTGTTTTATTTTATTTTGTATCTATGTTCGCCTTTTATTTGTATGAAATGAATAAATATGAACTTGAAACAGTTAATGACAATACATCGTTAATGTATTATAGGCAAAAGTATATGACGCTTTTTCATAGAGTAATTTTCGTTGATTTAGATTTTTTAATGCATGATTTCTCAAAGGCTATAAGAAAAACACGATCAAGAGAGAAAAGAACAGAGAAAGAGAGAGAGAGAGGGAGAGAGAGAGGGGGCTGTTTTGAGAATTTGAGAACTTAACGACCTTGCAACATGACGTACATTCTAACAAAATAATTTCAAGTTCATCTAATGTGTGGATGTGACAACTGGGGTCGCCATTTTAAATTATAACATTGTGACAATGCGCATTACGCACCGTTCGCAAGGGGGCATCGCGCGTCTGAATTACGAATCCGATTTCGTAGCCTTCACTTCCTTTATGTTTACGTCGATAACCTTGCTTTTCATTCAAATCGGAATCAGGTTTTGCATTTTGATATGCCCTGAACCTCTAGGGCATGCTCAATATATCTAACAATTAACAATGAATTCATAAGATGCGACATCATCCAATTATTGGATTGTTAACGATTATGCAGTCGACAATCAGCGGATTTTATTACTCGTAAACAGCTGCACGAAATTTGAAGAGAATATTTAGCCAGGGGGAAGGATGGTTGACCATCAATGTGTCACGTTCTGAAGTTTTTACTAAATAACATAGATACTAATTCCTTTGGATTTACAAACAAATCTTAACTAGAATGTTTTTCTTTTAAATCTAGAACAAAAACATTTACAACATTATTAAGGAAATGATTGACACTCATTATGTCACGTTCTGAAGAAATCATAATCTCAACAAAGAGAATAATCTATTTGCATTGATACAAACCTAACTATAATAAAACCGTATACAAAGACAAGTTGCTAATAATCGACTTAATAATAGACGTATCATAATATAGAGAAGAATGTAATTAAACAGATGGTATATTAGTTATTTTATATATATACTAGAAATCTGTTGGGGTCTCCCCACGCATGTTCGAATCCTGCCGACTACGATATTTTTCGTTATGCGGGATAACGAAAAGTTTAAACGTTTTCTTTTGTTTATTTTTCTATATTTATGAAGGAGTATTCTGCAATACTTTACATTTTATTTCGAGGGAAGAGGAACTCTGTTATACCTATATTTAAAACCCTAAGAAACGTGACAATTACGTCATTATGATGGTAATGTTTGCAGTCAGTTCCATGCACCAAATGGGGCAGATACATACGTTTCCAGAAATATCTTATCATAAGTACATATGTGACCTTACACCACAAAACGACCGTTATGTCGCTGTTGTAGTTTCTCTTTTATTAGCTAAAATAGTCAAATTTTGTTCAAAAATTGAGATTTAGGATTTTTGTATTTCCCGGATAAGCATGTCTTAATCTAGCTTCTGTAACATTTTGAGCATCAGAAATCATGTTTAAATATTATTTTTTCATCCAATAAATGTGATCTTATTACAGCGCTTTAATGGAAACTGATCTTTTAAATGGCCCATTTCTCCCTTATTTTAAAAAATACTTCAGCCATATTCCAAATCTTTGGTGTTCATTTTGAGAGGGTTTGCTTAGTCCAAATATGACGAATGATATACCATTTTAAAGGTAATGACTTCTATGTTAATGTTTTATGAAAAGCAGCAAAATCAGTTTTCCCTACTTATTGGTCGTTTTGTGGTGTAAGGTCACATATACAATTTCTGACCATGTGTGTTCAAGTGCAGGCAGAAGATGACCATTATCAAAGTTGTATTACCTTGAATAACCGTAGATTCTTCAATATTTTAATTCTAGGTTCGCCATTAGCTCAGTTTCGGCAAAGAAACATGTTACAATTTAGAAGGATACGAGCTCAATTATTCCCTGAATATGCCTAAACGTTTAATAATTATGATAATGCAATGTGTAAAAGAGTAAAATATATTGGGTAAATTGAACATGTTGATGAAATTTATAGTAACGCAAATCTTGGTAATACCTTGTTGAATCGGATTGTATTTAATTGATACTAGAAAACGATAAGATTTTTTTCTCAAAACGTGAAGAATATCTGTCGGTTTAGCAGCCTCAAAAAGCTGAATTTGTGTTTTAATTATCGTGACTTAGCATATATGTTTACTTAGGAACTACGCATTTTCCATCACGTCGACAGTACGATTTAACAATGAAAGCCAATTTAAAAACAAATATTTCGATATGACGTCATTTTTCTTTGGTTGATGTTAACTGGCCCATAATTAGCGGATAATTATAAAAACTGTTTTAAAAATTATACACTCATACAGTAGTCGTGGCCGAGCGGTTAAGGCGACAGACTAGAAATCTGTTGGGGTCTCCCCGCGCAGGTTCGAATCCTGCCGACTACGAAAGTTTTTTGTTTTGTTTAATTTACCTCATTAATAATACAAAATGTACAAACAAATTTGCAGAATTTGGGGAAAATGCATTGTTTTCGAATGAATGATTATTCTGCAAAGCTTTATCCTGATTTCGGGGAAGAAGTTTCCCTTTGAAATAATTGTATACAAATTTAAAAGCATGACCTCATACAAGTACCAAATTGTTTGTTCTTTAACAAATCAATAAAAAGGCCTTTTATAAAGTGATGTATGTTAAATGTATACCTACATCTTGTCATATTTTTGTTTGAATTATTGAACCATTTATATTGGGTGACAACATCATATACGAATACTTAGCAGCAATATTCGATTATTACTCGATGAGTACATATCCGACTTACTTTTCGATTATTATCAATTAAATTAGTTATAACTTGACGAATCATGCGATTGATTAAGGATCATTAGCACAATTCAGAAGTTAATAGATAGTTTGAGAATAACAGGGAAACAATAAACGAATAATACATGACATCCCCCAGAAAATCAAGATGAAATCTATCAAGGGACACGCAATACGGTGAGTATATCTTTAATAATGTACCAAATTAGTAATCGGATGGGATTAGTTGTATAATGTGTAGTAATGTGCATCATATGTTAATGAGTTATTGAATCAGATTACATTCAACTGATAATCGAAGATAGCGTGCACTATTTGTTTCCGTGCCCCTGATAATAAATGTTAAACAAACATTTCCAACATCGAAGCTACAAAGTACGACTCAACTCCTTTAAGCTGACGATACCGGATGGTCCGAACTATCCAATTTTGACCGCCGTTTAATCGTATATGTAGTCGTGGCCGTACCGTGCGGGGGATGGACGGTCCTCACTTTCCGAACAATTCCTAACAATTCCTAACAGTTTCCTAACAAATCCTAACACTTTCCTAACATTTTCCTAACATTTTCCTAACTTTCCTAACTTTGCTAACACGACCCTCAAGTGAGCATGCGCAGAAATCCTCTTACCCCATCCGGGCATTTTATAATTAAATTAACCCTTTTACTATGAAACTCCGACATCTCCGTTGACATAATACATAGCCCTAAGTTTTTCGTAGGCAATAGGTTAGTTCACATACACAGCAGTGCTACTGATTTGCCGCGGTGTAATACTGCGCGAGAGATGGATGTTATCTCAACTTCAAATTACCTCTAGTCTGCGCCTGTAGTGGTATAATTCGTCACAAAATGTCACACGATGAAGGTAAGTTCCCATGTTTTTAATTTATTGACTCTATTTTTACAATGAATGTTACTGTTCATAGATCATGCATCATGCGGAACGACGGGCCCATTCTGCATTCACCATAGCCTGGCCTAGCTACCAGTCCCGCCGCCCCGGCCCGGGTGGTCACGGTGGTGGTGCCTACACTCTACAGCATAGGCCTAGCGCTTATGGCGTGCCCTTAGAGCCATATTCCATCGATCCAAAAACAGATCGAAGTAAGTAACAAAATCTCTTCGAAGCGCAGGTTGGTACGTGTTATGGTGCCTGCGTGTATGTGTGTATGTATCAGCAGTAATACGAGCAGCCTTCGAACCCACACATTTGACGTGCTTTGCTTGTGTGTGTCGCGTCGCGTGTATAAAACCGGCAGTGTGGTAGTACAGCCTTCATTTCTTCCTTGTTCGCCAATCAGAGAGCTCGATTTCTGGTCGGATAGGGTCCGAAATGTGTACTATGTATCGGCTTCGATCGATGACTCGGAAGTAACGTATTAAAATCCAGCTCCCTTGTAAAGGGAAACGGATACTGGCATTTATAGTGGCATTTGATGTGAACCCAAGGTTTGTGTTACAGGCGATCACTATAGGGTGACGTTTTGACCAAGTGGGCTTGGTGGGTAAGCATGTATGGTGTGAAAAGGTCCCCTATACTACCTCCTCGTCAATATACAGTGCTTATAGTCTGGTTCCAAGGCATTATAATGTGTTTCTATGTGTGTAAGGCTGGGTTACTGGCTTACAGTAACTGGTCAACACGGAGGGGTGGGGTAAGAGCTAGGGGCTGTTTGGGGTGAGAGGGTCGAAAGGGGAGAGACTAGAAAAAGTCGTGTTTTATAATGAAGTTGAAACACATTGTAAATTAGGCAAGAAAATATCATTGCATATTTTCACTAATTACAGTAGTTGGTGATATGTGAATCATGTAATTTGCACTCACCACACATCAGTGCACGAATTTGAGAGGGGAGGAACCTTTTAGAAAGGGGATATTGTGTAGAAAACACCCCCGTCAGTAACATTACCCTCATATGCCACACGCAGATACAAGACCATAATCTACGGCTAATTTAGCCCTCTCCCAAACTTCCAAGGGCACACATCAATAAATCATACTGCTTCTGCCAATGCGAATGCGAACGGGCTATATTATGTGTGTATTATTGTGTGTGTGTGGGGGGGGGGGGGGGGGGCGTCTGCATGGAATGCATGTTGGGGGAATCATATCCCCGCTCGGTCTCCATGTGTAAATAAAATCGTTCGAACGATTTTAGTTAATACAGGGATCGAGCACGCACGCTTCGAGTCATCGATCGAAGACATGGACAACACGTAGACTACATAGTACTCTTCGGACCGTATCCGACCAGAAATCGAGCTCTCTGATTGGCGAACAATGAAGAAATGGAGAGTGTACTACAACACTGCCGATTCTATACACTCGACACACAAATAATGCACGTCAAATGTGTGGGTTCGAAGGCTGCTCGCTTCAGTGCTTAGAGTCTGGTTCCAATACATTATAATGTGTTTCTCTGTGTGTGTTTGGCTTACTGGTCAGCGCAGAGGGTTGGATAAGAGCTAGGGGCTGTTTGGGGTGAGAGGGGCGAAAGGGGAGACTTGAAAAAGTCGTGATTTATAATGAAGTTGAAATACATTGTAAATTAGATAAGCACATATCATTGCATATTTTCACTAATTACAGTAGTCGGTGATATGTGAATCATGTAATTTGCACTCACCACACATCAGTGCACGAATTTGAGAGGGGAGGAACCTTTTAGAAAGGGGATGTTGTGCAGAAAACGCCCGTTCGTGACAGATTTACGCCGTCTTCGCGACGGTCTGTAACTTTTTCTTCACAGCCGCGAAGGTTATTTCGCCTCGGGTGGCTCTACAGTGCGAGTCAAATAAAACGAAGCCGGACTGTTATATCTTATAATGTATATGTGTTGATGGTGTTCAAGGTATCATACTAGTAGTCTAAAGCTTGGGTAATCAGTGGCGGATCTACGGGGGGGGGGGGGGTTAAGGGGTTTAACCCCCCCCCCCCCCCCCCCCCCCTCTTGGGATGCCATGTGAAGCTATAGTGATGTGCATAGAAAAAACACTGCACTGCTATTTAAGGTCTCCATTATGTTAGTAGATGCCAGGAAAACATCACTTACGGGGGTATTACGGACTCTCCCCCCACTCGCCGCTGCGTTCAACCCCCCACCCTCCTTAGCAAAAAGCTAGATCCGCCCCTTGAAATGGCATTTAGAATTATACATTATACATTTTGATCACCCTTAAATTTAATTCCGTTTCTATGAACGCGACCTTAAAAAAAACTACCTGTGTTCAAGTTTGCCGTCTTGTTGCATCATGATTCATGAATTAAACGTTTGTTTGCCACTTATTATACGAACGAACCCCGACATTGTGCGTTTGTAAATATAAATAGGGTTACTCGAATCCTTTAATTGCTATGTATAATCTACATCATCGAACGATGTAATTTAACACACGGATCCAGCGCGCGCGTACCGTCCGTTTGTGTGTGCGCAATGTGTGAACAATTCGGCTATCGAAGGATAATTGTTACTACATAGGCCGAGAGTAAAAGGCCAGCATTTCGGTGCCATCGCATTGAAGCGTACATTATGCTCACAGCCAATCAAATTACTTGATTCTAGTACTGTATTGTAACTGCACGTGCGGACGATTATTGGGTTCATGTTGGGGAATGCCCCCCCCCCCCTTTTCCGCTCTCTATGTGCAAAAGCTTTCATAGTCTTGAAGAGATTAAGAAGAATAATCTCCCCTATCAATATTGTAAGAGAGTCTTTAGTCAAAATGTACCCATCTGATATTCAGGAAATATCATGCCCTATAATTAGGGCAAAATCATGTTATATTCAGGCAGTGGCGTACCCAGGATTTTTCGAGACCAAGTCCCCAAGTACTTTCAAAATGTTCGAGACCGAGACCTGAACCAATCAATAATTTTCGAGGCCAAGCCAAAGACCATTGGTTGAGAATCCTGTAGCGGGGGGGGGGGGGGGGGGGGGTGGTTCCGTAGAAAGTTGTCGAAGCCAAGACTAGACATTCTCACTATTTTCGAGGACGAGACCAGGATTCTTCGCAATTTTCAAGGGTTCGCCTCAGTAATAATGATCGAGACCGCAAAAAATGTGGTATCGAGATCAGCTACCAGTCGAAAAGGGTGGGGGGGGGGGGGGGGGAGGGGTGGTTATAACCCCCCAAACAGTCATTATTGTGTACCCATGTGCACAAAACCAAGCAGGGGGCGCGGAAAGGTTTTGAAAGAATCAGCAGCTGACTATAGAATCAGCTTCTCATTATAAATTCCTGTGTCTGAACGCTTACTAACGAAACGACGTATCACTAGTGATGACTAGCGATACGCTAGTTTTATCGTCGTTTCGTACGAGAGCTGACTATAGAATCACGCTTATTCCGTGTGTGAACAATCGTAACTCGCTAATCATGACTAAATGGGCGTGGCTTAATGCGAACGTTCGCTCACACAGCTGCAGCGAGACAGCGCAGACAGAAAACAAATGACAACACACTGCGCAGTAGCAAACTGCGCACTTATACGATGTTCGGGGGTTCGGCACCACCTGGAAAACAGATGTTGTTCGATATATGCTCTGTGCGTGTGAACATATACCAGGTTTGATTTAATCATCACTAGCGAAACGTCGTATCGCTAGTGATGATTCTATAGAGATGATTAAGGGATGAACATGTTTTTGTGTGAACACGGGGATACATGCAGATATGGGGGGCGGGCGAGTCTTAAAGGGATCTAGTAACTTTGTTGAGATGTGCAAAAACTGATGAATGGTTGATGCAATGTATACTGTTGTTATCTCAGCCACTTATCCCAATTAAGTAATTCCATATATTAAAATTGGTTGTACTACTCCAGGATCTTTATCAGAAAAGATGTTTCATCACCGTACAAATGGCTGCTAAATTTATCAAATACACATGGCAAATTATCTATAAATGTAACAAATAACAATGGCCCTAAAGTGCAACATTTAGGTACTTCTACTATAGAGTGTAATGGTAAACAAGACACGTATGATTAAAGGGATCTAGTAACTTTGTTGAGATGTGCAAAAACTGATGAATGGTTGATGCAATGTATACTGTTGTTATCTCATATGTCCTCAGGGTATTGTGTGAAAATTTCAGGTCAAATGGACAATGTATGGCCAAGTAATGAGCGAAAATGCAAAGTGATATTGGGTGATATTCACCAACTCACTGCATTCACTTTGTACAGGGATGAAAATCTCGCCCGGAGATTTTCTTATCTAAATACTTCAATCATACATATCTTTGTAATGAAAGGGAAATTTGAAAAACCGAAAGCTGTCCCATGATTTTATTGTTAATACGAATACAACAAGGTATAAAGGAACCGCTAGAATTACAATTTTATTTTGAGGATTTGGACAATGTTACTAAGTCCAATAGACACCGCCTTTTCAACCTCATACGCCCCACTCAGATATTATTTCATAACCTCGGACAATCTGACCCTTCAATGTAACATAATGCTAGCCAAACCCCCTATTCCATTGGGACGACTCAATGACACGAAGCCCGCTTGTATGGTCGGTAGTAAATCATATCAATTTCTCCGACCAGAGAAATCTGGAAGGACATTATTCAGGCTAAAGACTTCAGCCCCATAAAATTGTTCCCCCTTCTCCTTGGACTATATTTATAAACTAGGGCACACTAACTATCACATAGCGAAATTTGGCTTGACCATATAGGGTGCGGGGGGGGGGGGGGGGGCGGCATCAGGGTCATGGAATGTAGCTAAACAAATACAACAGTAGGACGTCAAATAGTAGACCACCCTGCTGTTAATCCATTCATTATGTTACATT